>CAHIKZ030001613.1:2975000-3042500 GCA_903632075.3 Acanthosepion pharaonis | reverse complement strand
ATTCTTGATTGTTCGGTTTGATAGTCAGAGATAATTATAAAATAAGTCTTTCATTTGCGCACGCGCACACGTCGATTGACACAAATACACATAGAATCACACATAAACAGAAAAGCTCTTACTTGCAGAGAACAAATACTACCCTTCGCAAACTCACACACGCATACATACACACACACATATATACAAATGCATTCGAATAGTTTTCTGTATGTACTGAAAAAAAAGTCATCGAACAAGGTGTGTATATGTGTGCATTCCTACCTGAAGATTTCACATTTTGGAGGTGCCCCGGGTTTAAGAGCATTTCTCATAAGATCGCCGACATTAGCAACGTCAAGCCTGGTCAGTACCGAGATGGGTATACGCTTTGGAATACAAGGTTCTCTAAGCCTCGATGTGCGGTTTGTGTTTCAATTGCGCTCCTGTTCGTTAAAAACCGCTTGTGCAAAAATTCCCTATATAATGGGTAAAGTATGAATCTACCTCTTCTTCCCCACTAGATATGGGTTAATTAGTAAATGCTTGTTATCAAAAAAAAAAATAAAATAAAATCTGAAAATAATTTCTGGTTGTAAATATCTTGCAAAACGTTGATAAGACGTGAAATAAGAAATCAAAGTTACGCCATTTGCTAATCATCACCGACCCCTCCTTTGCGTGCTTAGATGTATTTTCATGAAGGTAGGCATCTAATTTGACGGGTATTTTTCCTTATATATATATATATATATATATATATATATATATATATATAGAGAGAGAGAGAGAGTCATCCACAGACGGCCTGTTTAGCTGTATCACAGCTCATCAGTGTGGCTAGAAGTCCGGTTGAATCTAGCTAGGATCGAAACCCGACTGAATTGCCATCAGTCGTGGATTCATCCACTAAACTAAGGTGAATTTACGTATTTATTTTTTTTAGGTAAAAACACAGTGACTGAGCAGAACTTATATATATATATATATATATATATATATATATATATATATATATATATATATATATATATATATATATATATATATATATATATATATATATATATATATATATATATATATATATATATATGGTTCTTTATTTTTTTTTTTTATTTTTATTTTTCCTTGGGTATTGGATTGTTCATTTCCAAGCCAAAAACACCTAAGGTTTTCCGAATATAATTACGAATTTATAATTATCTTATATATATATATATATATATATATATATATATATATATATATATATATATATATATATATATATATATATATATATAGGTAGAAACACAAAAACGCAAGGAAAGCTGGCTCCAGCTTTCCCTGGGATCCGTTTAGGTGAAACCTTGGTAGGTTTGTCTGGCTCTGTAGGTTTGACTAAGTCTGCTCTACTTTTGTATTGAGCACTTTTAAGTTATTTGATTACTCGTATCTTTTTTTTTCTTTGGGATTTGGACCTGTATGCTGTACAATTATTTTCGACAGACTTTCATGTTCATAGCTCTTACTTTTTTTTAAAACCTTTTTTTTTCTTCGAGATTGATTTGACCATTAGCAAAACAAGAAACCGAAGGCTTTCAGAGAGTGTTGTTACCTATATTTGTAGTTATATTTACACACACACATACACACACACACACACATATATATATATATATATATATATATATATATATATATATATATATATATATATATATCGAGGAAGCATGGTGGAATAATTGTTAGCGGCTTGGTCTCAGAATTCGAATTCCAGTCGAATCCATTACATTCACTTACATGCTATTAACCTTGGGAAAGTTATGAATCCTCCGTTTCTACCTCCAGCTATGGGTAAAATAGCAGGACAGACTGGCTTCTATAGCCTTGGATGGCAACTGGACTACGAGAATGACAGCTTTAAATTCAAAACATTCGGAGGGTCGTTTGGGTACCTTGTGGCACATAGTGCACCACGTCTCTGTTTTCAGCCTTCAAAATGTGTTGTTGGTTCTGGACAAAATCTTCATCAAATCATATGTGTTGCCGGTTCCTAGGAACTGGGTTATTGACCCTCATATGTCGAATGTTACGGGAATCTCCACAACACAATATATATATATATATATATATATATGTGTGTGTGTGTGTGTGTGTGTGTGTCTTGAACAATAACAAATTTTGAAAATTATAATTTCCTTGTATAGGTTAAAGAACTTTTTTAAGGAAGGTTGGGAAAACATCAGTCTCAGATTTACATCCTTTGTCATTTTAGCAGCTTTATTGGTTGCTGGAAAGGAGATGTGTGTGTTATGTATATGTTGCCTTTTAGTTTTGGGGCAGTCTATAGGATGTGTGTATGTGCATATATTTGTGTGAATGTGAGAGTATGTGAAAAATCTGCTAGCATGTCTGTTTAGTGTACGTGGGTGAGAGAGTCTTGTACTGTTTTATGTAGTAACAATAGAACATATTCAACTATGCCGACATTATAATGTGTGAGAGAGAAATATGGGCTGGGGTGATCTTTCGGGTTATATATTAATTCTATCTGTCCTCTTTAAGTTGCTATTAAATCAGCCCGGATAAAGTATTTTGAGGCGCAAATTCCATTTGTCTTTATGTACTTTTAGTATTTTTCTAAGTTTATGTTTAGTGTCTATTTCTAATCTTTTAATAATAGTGAATTTTTGCATGATTATTAAAATCATGTTTTTCAAAGCAGAAATAGTGTTCTACAGGTAATATTCTTTCGTTGGGAACCTTCTTCTTCCGATTCCGATAATTATTCATTCTGTAGTGAAATGGTCATTCAGATTTTACTACATATTGTGTTAGGTATAGTGTGCATTCTAATAAGTAAATTATATTATGACTTCTACAGCTAGAGTTGTGGTCGATTTTGAAAATAGTGTTAGTGACTGAAATAGTGAATATATATATATATATATATATATATATATATATATATATATATATATATATAGTTTTAAGATGTGCTATATTCATAGGAAAAATCCTCAATACATCAGGGCATATGTAAATGTAAATGTGAACATTGAAGTCAACACTCAGAGATGACAGGCTGTTTCATGCTAGACGCAATCGTCATGCGGCCTGATAATTGCGACTAGCATGAAATATATATGAGGATCTGCCAATTTAATTGATTATGAAATTTTGTGTGATAATCTTAAGAGGCCCTTAAGACCCACTAGTGATCTACAAACGAGGCCATATATGAAGCAAGAATAAGTATTGTGGGATGCGATTACTCTTAGATTGGCTGACCCTTTAGATCTTGCTCTCACTTTTTGAAGACGATACAGACAAGCTGATTGAAAACAGCTGAGTCCAATGAAACACATTGATCCCCAGCTTGAGGGTGTTATGAGGTATATTGACAGCTGACATGTTGCTCTTCAGCTTGTCTTTGTATCTCAGCCATGGGCGTCCTAAATTACTCTATCCCCTGATCTTACTGGCTGTACATTAGGATCTTGGGTTTCCCGTCGTCAGACATTCTCAAGACATGACCAGTTCACCGTAACTGAGACTGTATCAGAAAAGTCTCGATTCCTCCAATATTACTTGAATGTTAAATCCAGAGATGGCACGCTCATAACACCCGCGATTACGTTACACACACACACACATAAACACACACACACACACACACACACACACACACATATATATATATATATATATATATATATATATATATATATATATAAAACAAGTGATTCAAATACTTCACCAAAACTCGACGATATTTAACTGAAGTGTGTATGTAGGTTCATTTTTACTGTTTAGTTATCAGGATATGGGCACGACTACCTGATGACAAATTATGCAAGGATTTTCGATCTTCGAGCTAATGAATTAACTTTAAGAGGTTCAAATCCCCACAAAGACATGTTGTATACATACATATATATATATATATATATATATATATATATATATATATATATATATATATATATACATACATATATATATATATATATATATATATATATATATATATATATATATATAGATATATAGATAGATATAATTGTGTATTTGGACAACGATCTATCTATATACAAGTTTCAATAAAAAAGATAGACAAGTTAATGCAAGTACTTTTATATTTAATTTTTCTTGCTTTCTTGTAATTTTCTTCTTTTCTGGGCGTAAATTATGGAAAAACCTTTCAAGTGTTTTGTATGTCCTAACACTTTCGGTTAACCTTTTAAGCATTATCTTATTTTTAATTTTAACTGAATGTGCGGATTGTTTGTATCTAGAGTTATAGGAATGTTTTATTTTTCAAATACGGTCACCACATGCTAACTTTCAGAAATCGCCCATTGCAATTCAAACATATTGGCAAGATTTGTCGTAACTTGCACATTACTTACAGCTTCTTGGCAACGATGCCAACTCCAAAAATAAAAATGGTGAATTAAAAAGTGACTGACTTTGTGAAAAGCAAAATAATATGTCTTCACTTTGAGTTAGGAAGAAAAGGGTGAACAAATGAGTTTTATAAATAAAATACGAAGGGAAAAGGATCAAAAGGCATTGGTAAAGTGATTACGAAAGAAACGGTAAAGATAGAGAAAGTGTGATATGCAAAAGTCTAGATTTGATCTTCGCTATGAGAACATTGAGTTTCCAGTTGAGCACTTTAACAGAGCACCAACAATTCCTCCCCTATTCTCGCATCTCTAGCCATGCAGAAACCTTTACCTTGACATTCGTGTCAAAATATCAGAATTTCTCCGACCGGAAATGCGAGAGCGGTGTAAAAAGAAGGATGAATTGTAGTGTCTATCTGAGACGCTGTGGTGACATTGATTATGAAGCAGAACTAATAGACTTCCATTTTTTTTTATCAGACAATATCTTCTTTTGGAATTTTTCATCATATCCATCGTTTTATCTGGTTTTTTTTTTCTTTAAATTCCTCTATTTTTTTTCTCGTTTATTTTGTCGTTCCTTTTTGTCTTCCACTCCCAATTTTATTTGTTACATTTGTTTATTCTATTATTATTTATTTATTTATTTATTCTTTGATGGCTTCGGTTCTTTTCGCTTTCATTTTCATCAAATATTCTTCATTTTATTTTATTATTTTATTTTATCTTTATCTTTCTTGCCAAAGAAACAGGAAAATATATAATTTATTAATTTTTGTGTGCCATCCTTCTGTCTTTTTCACTCTCATAAAGATTTTATTCCTTTCATTTTTCATATATGCCACGTTCTTTATTTCTTTTTCATTGTGTGCACTGGCTTTCTTTGTCATTTCTACTTTTAGCTTTTTTTTTTCTTTTATATTATTTTAAACCTTTTTCTTTACTTGTCTTTTCCTTTTTTCTTTTTTTTCCCCATGACATTGGTTCTTTCATATGTTTTTTTTTCTTTCTCGGATTTTTAAAAAAATATTTCTTCCATGAGCTTGTTCATTTTAGCCTTTTCTTTTTACTTCCTCTTTCTTTCTTTCTTTCTTTCTTTTTAACGTAGTATAACAAGCTGCCCCGAAAAGGCCAATTGAATTTTTCTCGATTTTCCGATAGAACCAATTTCCCAATTAAGCCAAGAAAGAACTTCAATTCCGGACTTTGAAGTGTAAGAAGATTAGAAAATGGAATTATATTAATTTATAAATAATAATAATAATAATAATAATAATAATAATAATAATGAAAGAAGTATGTTTGTTATTCTGTTCGGATTCGACTCTTTTCGAGTTTTCAAGTGGTTATAAGAAAAGGTTTAGTTTGATTGATTCATTTGCTGTGCCACTTTGAGTTTTTCGTTTTATTGTTTATCATGACTGCATTTTCTTTGTTTATTGGTTTCATATTACCTACAAATATTTGCCATCTCCGATTCACTTTCCACGACCTTTGCTTGGTCCTTTGCGCCTAACATCATAGCGGCTTGTGAATATTATTCGTTTCAAGGAAGCACGGCGATTTCATTTGATTTTGGGAGGCCGCACTCATTTCCATCTCGATTCACTTTCGCTATCACTTCGTGTTAATGACCTCGAGATAAAAAAAAAAAATTAAAAAAAACATGATTTTGGCTTCCTCTAACTATGGGTTTAAATAGTAAATCTAGTAAATCGGACCTGGCTCTTTTGCTATGAAATTTAAAATCATCCTACGTTACGCTAGACACACCATTGCTACTATGACTGTAGTAAATGTACTGTCCCTACGTATCATTAGATTCGTAGAGGCACAACAACACATACACATTCCTTTCCATGCTTGAAATTCCATACAAAGAAATGTACCCCAACTGATTATATTCAAATTTGGTTCAACGCCAATATGGAATTAGTCATTCCGCTGAGCCACAAGTGGTCCTGTAGTAATAATTATATCCTACATATCGTTTTCTTTTAATCATTTTATCTCAAGCAAGGAGATAAATCAACTAAGACCCAAGTGGTTATTTAGAGTGAAGGAATCTGGAAAAATGTTTACTGAGGATTCATGGAGACAGAAGATGACAATTGGCGTTTTATTTAAATTTTTGTCGTGTGTAGCGGAAATGAATGCATGAAGATGGAAGAGAGTTCCAATGGCGAGAACGACGAGCAAATAAACTATTAGAAAATAACTTATAGTTATATTTAGCAATTTCAACAGTAAAAAAGATGAGACCTAGCTGCCAATCTAGTACTACGCTCAAATGCATGAACTCGAAGTACTAAAGATGAATTCTCGTAAGAACAATTGCTATGAAAATACTTATAAAAAATGCACAGGGAAGCGACGTTACGTCGGCGGGATAGTGATTAAATCCGTGATGCAATGTTAGGAGAAATAATTGTTATTTGAAATGCCATCTGCTTTGTTGGTTGGTTTTAGTATACACTGAATGCATCAGGATAAGACTCCACAGAAAGGGGCCACGTAAATATGGATATTTGCAGAGTATGAACCGGAACTGAATACACCTTTTTGCATTATATTTAAACTTAACCTATATCTATCCATTTGGATCTAGTCCAAACTCGCCACTTTCTACCTTCTTTTTTAATCTAGTGCAAATTGGAACAATATCTACGTTTTCACTCTAATGTAAACCGCATGTATGTCAACCATTTTTTACGCAGTTTAAACAGATCATATATATATATAACTTTTGTATACTCGTGTAAATCTGGCTTATGCCACCCTTTTTTATTCAACTAAAAATAAGACCTTTTTATAACATTTGACACTAATAAAAGCCTGTCTTCTCTCTGACTTAATGTTAAATCAAAATGGAGGAATTATCATTTTATTACAAGGCAAAAAATGGTAGTCATTAACCGAAGATGTAATGTTAATGCCAGTTAAATTATATAAAATCTTATTTTTAATGGACTTTTCTTCAGAAAATTAGATTTCTCAAATCTCTGTTTTCCTTCTTTCAATTACTCTCAGAAGTTTCCTTCCATCTGTTTCCTTTCGTTAATGTGAATATTCACCATATTATGTCATTATTTTTCTTTTTGTTAAATCTGCTATCCGTTTATGTTGCAACTATTGTTCGAAATATTTAACTATTTCTTTCTTATTTGGTGACTCACTTTGTATTTGAGTTGGTATCGATAAGGTTTTATGTCAGATCAATTTTGATATTTAAAGAATTTATTCATCTGAATAATGTTTATAAACATTGATATTAGAAAATTGTTGTTAGTTCAAACTTTTCTGATCAAGTTAGGCACAATTTATGACTTCCACATGAGTGTCTAGACTTGAAGTTGCTATTTCATGTCAGTATTTTGGACTTCTATTATCTTATGATGTTGAAGAACCTCTATATTAAGATATATTGGGACCAAATAAAGAATCGTTGTCTAAATTTGTGGTACTTATCAATACTTCAATCTCGATTTTATGATATATTCACAGTATGTTTGCCGTCTACTCTCATTCCAATTCCAGATCATAGCTTCTGTTTTGGAAACGGTTAATTTAAATACTCCTTCATGGATCATTTGGTATAGGATGTTGATTTTGGCGCAAGGCATTCTTATACCAAATATGTATACCTACAGTGCGAGGGAAAAAATGTACGCCCCCCACAGAAAGTCGATTTTGCTAATGTTACCGAGACAAGTGAGTAACAAAATTCGTTTATTAATACAGGGTATTAATAAAGGTGTTCATATGTACATTATACAAGTCAAAAAATGATTTACTATTTTGTTGGGTAACATTTTTCTTTAATAACGGCTTTAATTCTTCATAACATGTTATAGGCTAAATTCTTTGATAATTCAACGTCCTTTACCAGATTTTTCCATCATTCCTTTCATTCGCAAAAAATCATCTTCTGTGTTAACTTCTTTCCTATTACGGTCATGCTTGTCTATTATCGCCCAAATGTGTTCAATTGGGTTACGGTCAGGACACTGACTAGGTCAGTTTTAAACTCAATAAAAAAAATCAACGTTTGGTTTGCATTCTCTACAGTAGAAGTTGATAATTTGTACAAAATCAAGGGAATCATAGACCAGTACCAATACCACAACATTCTTTGTAATCAAATGTGGCTTCTGCTAAAAACATTTGGTCCAAGATCAATGCATCACGTTCAAACACGATAACGATCCTAAGCATACAGCCTTAAAGAACAAATGTTATATAGAGAGAAGCGCAACGAGGGTATACGGCAACCCTTCCAGTGGCTTAGCCAGAGTCCTGACCGCAACCCAATTGAAAATTTTGGGGCGATAATGGTCAAGCGTGCCCATAATTGGAAAGTTAACGCAGAAGATGAGATTTTTCGGAATTAAAATCTGCTGAGGGACATTGACTTAATAGATAATTTAGTCTTTAGCATGCCACTAAGAATTAAGGCTATTATTAAAGCAAAATGTTAATCCACAAAATAGGAAATATTTTTCGAATTGTATAATGTACATATATACACCTGTATTAACATACATGTATTAATAAACGAGTTCTATTACTCACTTGGTAAAAATACAAAAATCAACTTTCTATGGAGGCACCCAGTTTTTTGTTTTTTTTATTTATTTTTGCTTCGTACTGTGTGTCATCAGCATAGCCTTCTAGTTTGCTCCGTCGGCAGAGTCTCATATGCATTTTTTAAACTACATTTTATCATATATATTGGTCGTTGGCTAGTATTTTCAGAGTACGCCTATCTGAGAGGGTTCCTAGTTTATCCCTTTTGCAGACACCTGCTCAGACACATTTCTGATTCTGCAACACCCACAAAACCCACATTTGGTTTATACATCGACGATGTTGAATGGACCTTAGTTTCTGTTTCTGGGCGATAGCGCATAATCCAACGTAGATCAATGGCTGAAAAAAAAAAAAAAAAAAACGAGCACGGTCAAACCGTCGATATCAGTGGTGTGCGATTTCGTGCTAAGATTCTACGACGCAATTTTGTTCACATGTTTTGTAGCAGCACTGCATATGGTAGTCAGGATATTGGTAACGGTACCCCAAGGTAGGGACCATCTCCACAGTCTGTTATTATTAATATTATTATTACACTGAAACCCAGTGGCGTTTGCTTTGCTCAGTGCACGAGAGTCGCGGCAGGGAAATTCGCGGCTGCATCACCACAGCAATGCACCTGCTCACAAAGCCCTGAGTATCCGGCAGTTCTTGGCCGAAAAGGACACCGCCTTACTGGAAGAACATACCTATTTATATGCTCCGCGTGACTTTTTTTCTTTTTCGCAAACTCAGAGGGATCATCGCTGTGAATGTGGGGATGATATCAAGATGACCGTAACAAAGGAGTCGAGGGTAATCCCAGACAGATCATTCCAGAAGTGCAAAGAAGCTTAGCAGAGAAGGACGGAAAACTGTATTAGACTCAAGAGGAAATACTTCGAATGGAAAACCATGTAGGATGTTGCTTGGAATTGAAATAAATTGTATGTGACACAAGTCCCTTTACCTTTAAAACAGACGTTGTATTTTTCTGATTATTTTTATAACAGAAATCTATATAATACTAATGGTCTGTACGTACTTGCGTACTTGTGTGATGTGTTCGTCCGGCGCATAATGATTTAAGTTAATCTGATTTAAGTGAATAAGATTTTAAAAATACCAGTTGTTTATAAAGTAAGTATTTTTATGTTGACTTTCAAACAGTCAATTATTTAATTAAAAAAAAAAAGAAAAAAAAAGGTAAAGACAGACACAAAGACATTCGGCTTTGGTGCTTCATATAGTTGTTTGTAGAATAATGATTATTTCTGCTTTCTTTAAATAACGAATATTTTAAATATTTAAAAAATATTTTTGGCATATTTAAAAAGAATATTTTCAAGTGAATGATTTAAAAATATTTTAGCATATTAAAAAATATTTTTTAAGTTAATTTGTTTTCAAGTTTTTCCCGGAAGTTTTATTCCTATGAAATATTATAAGCAATCAGTAAAACGTTAAACACAAACGTGGAAACCAGACCATCGAACGAACTGAAATAATATTTGAGATAATGTAATGTTTTCGGGTTCAGCTTGTTGTGTTTTCGGTTTCAGCTTGGTGTGTTTATATATATAAATATATATATATATATATATATATATATATATATATATATATATATATATATATATATGGTATTATTATCGTAAAGTACATATGTGGGTCAGCATTGAATAGTGCCTTTTGTTTTATCCATGCATGCTTGCACAGTCTATTGTGGAGAAAATCCGGTAAGGGAAAGACATATTTCATTTGTGTTTTCATAAGTGTGATACTACACCAGCCGTGCTGCGGGCGGCAAAGCCACATAGGATAGATGAAATCTGTTAGAGAAAGATGTTGATGGGGTTCCTGCTTCATATATATATATATATATATATATATATATATATTATATATATATATATATATATATATATTCTTGTTTCTTCTTATGATATATATGATGTTTGTGTATATATATATATATATATATATATATATATATATATATATATATATATATATATATAACAGGATAATACAATAAGAAAGATAATATAACTATGTTCACCCAGATAAGTGCAGGTAATAAATCCCTTGGTATATAATCCAAGAGGATCCTAATAATGTAAAATATTAAAACTGATCGGCAAAAAGAGCTCAATCTATTTATTATAAAGAGCATATAAATTACACAACAAAATCTAAAATTACTTCAAAAGGGGCTGGGTGAATAGATATCCATTTCCATGTTTCAGACTATAAAAGATAGGTTCCTACTTAAAAAAAATAATAAATTATATTTAAAAATGAGATATAATTTAAGTAATAATATATTTTTAAAATTTATATTGAAGAATAAAAAATTTTAAGATAAAATCAATTTTCCATTTTTAACTTTAATATGATTTAAATCAAGTTATATTAAAAAAAGCAAACTATACCAAGTTATATTAAAAAAAAATAAAAACTTTAAAAATATATCGATATATATCGATAAATAGGTGTTAGTGATAAAAGAAAGAGAGTTCTTAGAACAGGGGACAATTATAAGATATAATTAATATGGTGAAGAAATATAAATTAAAGTAATATCTATATTATAGAAGTTTAAATCTGCCTCTATGTCGGCATTTTAAAACTAATTCATTCCTTTGATTTAATAGTTTGCTTTGTTCATTATATTTTATTATTCTAACTTTTACTTGTAAACAAAAGTTACACCAAAGACTACGACCATTAGGATTATGTGAAAAACGGATTATTTTCCAGTATATCTCTGGGTTCAGTCCTTTCTCATTCAATCCCCAATTTTTTTGAAAGAACTGTCTGGTATTTTAACTTAGGGTTTGTAAATGATTGCATATGAATATAAATCTGTTTACTCACACACACACACACACACACACAGACACAAATACATACACACACACACACACACACACACACACATATATATATATATATATATATATATATATATATATATATATATATATATATATATATATATATGCACATAAAATAATATATTTTGCTGTTCCGGTGTCGAGGCTATCACTTGATGAAGAATGGACGTCTTATTTATTTGCTGAATCCTCAGATTGAGAGAGTAAACACTTCTATGAATCGTACACTGGTGTTTTTATTCGAAAATAAATACGTAAAAATACCGGAGATGATAGCTTAGGGGAAAAATCTCCTAATGATGCCAAATCAGTCGGGTTTCGATCCCGACTTGAGGCAATCGGATGTCTAGCCACGCTGATGGGATGTGATACAGCGAAACAGTCTATCTATGGATGACAAAATATACGCCCCAGAAAAAATTAAAATTCACTTGAAACCTTTAGAGGGAGAGCGATAATTCTTAAACAGTGACTGCTACTGGTGATAATGCAAAGCTCTTCTATGAATCGAGCACTCTGTGTCACTGGAGTGTTTATAAAAAAATAAATACGTAAAAGTTCACCTTTCTCTCTGACGGGAGAATTTTAGGGAAAAATCTCCGACTGATGCCAAATCTGTCGGGTTTCGATCCTGGCTTGAGGAAATCGGATGTCTAGCCACACTGAAGCTTTTATTCTGTGAATAATATATATATATATATATATATATATATATATATATATATATATATATAAATGAAACAAAGACAATAGGAAAACTGTAATTTTAGAAGACGAGTTTCGTCCAATGTTGTCTTCTTCAAGACAAAAAATACGAAATGAATTTATTAAAACAAAGTATCTAAGTTTGATGTTCATAGTTACTTTGTTTCAATGAATTCATTTCGTTTTTGTTTGCCTCGATAATGTCCACATTGGACGAAACGAATTGCCTAAAACTACAGTTTTCCTACTGTCTTTTTTTTTTTTCCTTCATATATATTGTCATTATGAGAAATATATATATATATATATATATATATATATATATATATATATATATATATATATATATGTGTGTGTGTGTGTGTGTGTGTGTGTGTAACCATAACTTGATAACTTTAACTAATGACCTCTGTTTCTATATTCTATAGTGCATGCTTACGGCCATATCACGTTGAACCAATGTACGTCCACTGAGGTTAAGCAATTGGTCACCCATCTTGGTACTGACCTTAGTCAGTACGAAGACGAGTCACCAATTGTGAATACCAGGTGATGTAAGCTCGGATGTGCCGTTGAGGTGATGCCTAACGTTTCGAGATTGGAAGTTGAAAACCGAGTTCCAATTCCAGTCGAATTCGTAACATTCACTCGTGCGCAAATACCCTTCCGAAAAAAATTCTTACAAAAATATTTTCCTGCTTTAAATAACCTCAAAAAATTTATAAGCACTAAAAACAAAAAAACAAAAAACAAACAAAAAACAAATCAATATACTTTAGTGCCCTACGTGATACACACTTGCATATTTTTGTTCATATAACCGAACGAATAACCACATTGTAGCAATAGTTTGTTTTTAGGTCTGAATTCGAATTTTGCCCAAGGTACCGTATTTTCTGGTTTACAGGACTCTGCGGCATGGAAGACGCACCTTAATATTGGAAAGAAATTTCTAAGAAAAAAAAATTCATTTTCATATAACAACACATTCACCATGCGTGTATCACACAATGTATTGTTTACATTAATTACTCGTCCGAATTTGTTTGTATGGCAATGACATAACCGGTAACCGGCGGCTTCTGGTCGTTCCTGTCTCTGCGTCTGTGGTAACCCCACGGCAAGCAAGAACGTTATCCGAGTAGGCCTGGGTACCCTACTTCTGTAATTTATCCCAAGAATCTTCTTCTCATAACAGGAAGAAGCCGGTTCAATCCGCCCAGGGTGAATGCCGCATCAGTACAGTACAGTAATGACATACTAGTCATGAGCAGAAAGGCTTCCGTCGCTGCTAGTAAACATAGCATGTTTAAGCTTGTGGCTCGGCTCCAGGAAGGTTTATAGTCTTGAAAATATTTGTAACAGCTAAGTACCGAGTTTATATCATATAAAAGGCTCAATTAAATAGATAGCTAATATTATAATGTAATGAATCATCGTACAAATCAACGTCCCTATCAGTCAAGTCAATTAGGTGAGGGATCAAGCTTAATTGAACCTGGACGTTGCCTTACATTCGTCTTGGAAGACGCTCACGTATTTTTCAGGGTATTTTTAGGAGAAAAAAAAGTGCATCTTGGGAGCTGGAAAGTACGATATTTTTTTTTTTAATAAATAACAAATCGTATTTTTTGTCATAATGTAAGACGCTTTATAAAATTAATTCCACATTAAATATATATTTTTTTCTCTAAACAATTCCTAACATATAGCAATAGATATTTGATTTCACATTGAATAAACGTCGTTGGTCCTGGTGTTGATCAGCTTTGCTTGGTTTTGATCTTTATAAAATGTCTATCAAAAAGTAAATGTTGCATTTTTTGAGAGAAAAAAATCGTTTCTATCAATGAATTAATTTGTTTTGCGGTGCATTCTTTAAATTTTATTCTTGTTTTTTTTTTTTCGATCATTTCTTCTTCTTTGCCACCCAACGTCAAGCTGTTTCGCCTTCAGATCAGGTATCCGTAAGCGAATTGCAAGAGCAGAAACTCTTGTAAATGCATTTAACCTTTTATGAAAAAAAAAAAAAAATGTCGATTATCGGCAGCGATGTCCATTCATTACTGATCACCATTATTTTTTGTCTTCAACAACGTACGCTACTTTGCAAGTAGACGAAACGCGTCTAGACAGCATTGAAAAGAGCTTAATGGCATTTTATCGCATTTTGTAGAGGAAGGTAAAAAGGAAAAGAAATCGAACGAGAGAGAAAGAGTGTAGGGGAGAGAGAGTGTGTGAGACGGCGTGGAAAAGACGAGAGAGGAGAAAAAAATAACCACATAAAAAATAGAAGGAAAGAGAATAGAAAAAACAATGTATGTTGCTGCGTTGCAGATTAGTGTTCAGGTAAAGCGATGAGGCAAGCAATTAGATTTTGAAATAATTGATTTAAATCAGAAATAATCGTCTTTGATAAGTACAATGAAATAAATTGAATAAGATTGTTTTGGAAAGAAGTGTATATTTATTTTATTTTGTATTTAAAATGAATATTTTAAATACGAAATCTCAGTCGGGAGTTACCTGCTATCTCTTTGTCCAAATCTATCTATCTATCTATCTATCTATCTATCTATCTATCTATCTATCTATCTATTTCTCCGTCTATGTTCATATCCCTTTATCTTTATTCTTATTGATATATCAAAACAATCTGACGTCTTTATTTCACTCTCTCTCTGTGTATATGTTTATATATATATATATATATATATATATATATATATATATATATATATATATATATAGTATTCTATCTATATCTATGCATCTATCTGTTAATATATAGCTATATTTGCCTCTTCAAATCTATCTAGATGGTTATCTCTTCATATATATTGATCTATATGATCATAGATATATGTCAACGAGTGATCACATATCTATCTATCTATCTATCTATCTATCTATCTATCTATCTATCTATCTATCTATCTTCTCTCTCCTCTTCCTATCTACCTCTGCCTATATTCTATCTATCTATCTATCTATCTATCTATCTATCTATATATATATATATATATATATATATATATATATATATATCTCTTCTTCTCTCTCTCTCTCTATATATATATATATATATATATATATATTAGTCGTCTCATATCTATCTTTTAATATATAGCAATCTTTTGCTTATTCATATCTATCTATCTATCTATCTATATATATATATATATATACACACAGACACACACTTTTTTGTCTCTCTCTCTCTCTCTCTCTATATATATATATATATATATATATATATATATATATATATATATATACATTAGCCATTTCATATCTATCTTTTAATATATATAGCATTATTTGCTTATTCATATCTATCTATCTACCTAACTTTCTTATATATATATATATATATATATATATATATATATATATATATATATAACAGTCTATCTCTCCATATGTGTGTGTATGTGTGTGTGTGCGTGCGTGTGTCTTTGTGTGTATTTGTGTGTGTGTGTTTTCCCTTTGTTTTTCTCACTCTTTATTAGTCGATTCATATATATTACTATATATAAATCTTTGCCCATTCATTTCTCGCTAGCTAGCTATCTCTTCACATACATATATAATAATCGATCTATCCATCTATCTATCTATCCTTCTATTTTTTATTTATTAAAATTCTCCCAATACAAATTCCAAGTCTCACTCAATGTAGATTGTTATGAATTATATGAATAATTATAATAATAATTATTATTATAGATTTTGGGTAAAAATGATGCAGATCTTGGATTGTGATTTGGAAACAGAGTCATTGCAAAAAGCTTGCTCGCACAGAACAGCGAGGATGCTCCGGAAAGTATTCGATAGTGTCTGCCGGTGAAAAAAAAGAAATGACCGCTTAATTTAAATCACGAGTGGTGACTTGAATATAATCATTTTTATACACAACCGAAATCATATGATACAAATAATAATAATAATGCTAATAATGCTAATAATAATAATAATAATAATAATAATAATAATAATAATAATAATAAACAGGCTGCACGATATTGGCATCCACTGAGTATAAAACCCGGCATGACAGAGTGGGCCAATATCTGCACTGGAAAATTTGCAACTTTTATAGGAAGGAAACTGAAAGAAATGGTATGAACACAACCCAGACCCTGTTACGGAGATAGGACCTTTTACAATTCTATGGGACTACACAATACATACTGACAGAACAACTAAAGACAACCGCCCAGATATAGTTATTAAAGACCACAAACAAAAACGGTGCATCCTTATTGATATGGCAGTCCCTGCTGACTGCAATGTATCTTTGAAGATATTCAAAAAGCTGTCAAAATACGAGGACCTTGAAATCGAAATCTCAAAAATGTGGCACATGGGAAAATCAACAATCCCTGTTGCAGCTGGAGCCCTAGGATCGGTTGGAAATATTGTAGTAGAAGGGATTCCTGGAAGCACATGCGTCAAAGTGATACAAAAAATTGTTCTGACAAGTGCAGACCACACTTTACGAAGGGCTTTATCTATGTAATTTTTTATTTTATTTTATTTTATTTTTTGTCAGTGGAAAGTTTTATGATGCCATTTCTAACCTTAGGTCTCTGGGCGGGACCCGGAAAGAAATGTGTAAACGCCAGAAATCAAAGGAAATAAAAATAATAATAATGGCACCCACTGGATATAAAACTCGGCATGACAGAGTGGGTCAATATAAGCAATGGAAAATCTACAACTTTTATGGAAAGTAGACTGCAAGGAATTGGTATGAACACCACACAAACCAAGTTATGAAGACAGAACCTGTAACAATTTTTATGGGAATTTACAATGCACACAGAGAGAACACTCAAAGGTATCGCCCAGCCATCGTGATTAGAGACCGCAAAGACAAAATGTCCCTTCTTATTGATATGGCGGTCCCTGTAGACGACAATGTATCTTTGAAAATCTCCCAAAAACTATGAAAATACAAGGACCTTTAAATCGAATTCTCAAATATGTGGCACATGAAGACATCAACAAATCCAGTTTTAGTTGGGGTCTTCGGATTGACCGGAAAAGATTCCAATAGATTCATTGAAGAGATTTCTGGTAGCCCATGCCTTAAGAAAATACAGAAAAATGTTCTCACAAGTACAGCCCACATCTTGCGAAGGGCTTTATCTATGTAAAATATGTGTGTTATCAAAATCTTTTCCAATCAAACCAAGACCCACAAACAAAAGCAGAAATATTGATGTCTTCATGTTTCGTTTTCCATGATGAATTGCTTCTGGATATTTATCACAGAATCTGCATTTTGGGTTAACGCATTTTTTTTTTCAGTTTTTGAGCTTGATAATTTCTACTTACTAATCTCGTTGGTCCTCTGCGGGAAGAATAAAACCTTCGTATTCAGTTTTTAACCCTGCATTACGTAGCCACTGATGAGTATGGGGTTTGCCTACATCAGCTTGTTTAGTAAGGGCAAAGTACCGACCGTGAAGCGGTTTATCTTGCCATCGTTTCTGTTGCATTTACCTTGGTTTTCTTTTTAAGTAGTTTTCGGCTTCATTTCGACATTTTGTTTTCTTTGCATTTCTTCAGCCATTGGAAACTCCATTTTGAATTTTTTGGCTTCCTTATTATTATTATTATTATTATTATTATTATTGTTAATAATAATAATAATAATAATAATAATAATTCTTCCTTTAACTTCTGTTATATAGACTTTGTTCTTCCGGGTCCCAAGCAGAGACCTAAGGTCAGAAATGACTTCATGGCAGTTTCCACTGATCATATTTGGAAAAAATCCAAACAAGTATTATTATTATTTACTTTGAATTTTGTT
This sequence comes from Acanthosepion pharaonis, assembly GCA_903632075.3. NCBI lineage: Eukaryota > Metazoa > Mollusca > Cephalopoda > Sepiida > Sepiidae > Acanthosepion > Acanthosepion pharaonis. The sequence goes on along the minus strand of CAHIKZ030001613.1, from coordinate 3,024,126 downwards.
GTACACTCATTTCTGACATAAGGTCAGAAAATAGAATTCACGCATTAGCATTAAAAAACAAAACAAAAAAAAAACAAACAAACAAAAAACAAAAAGCCCCCAAAAAACAACGTAGTGTGTGAGCTGTGCTTGTTAAAATATCGATTCGTATTTCATTATGACCTTTGCGTTCAGGGATCCCTTCAATGCGTATATCAAAATCTTTTCCAATCCAACCAAAAGCCCCAAACACAAGCAGAATTTTCGATATCCTTATGTTCCATATTCTTGAAATTTCCGCTTCAATATCTATGTATTTTAATAGTTTTTGAAGATCTCCAAAGCTACTTTAGCGTCTGGGAAAATTGTCATATCAACAAAAAGTATATTCTGTGTGTGTCGTTTTATAATCTGAGAAATGAGCTTTGATTGTTCTATGTGTATTGTAAAGTTCCATAAAATTTATACAGCTCCTATATCTGTAACAGGTTTGAGTGTTGTTCATATAAATTTCTTTCAGTTTCGTCCCTATAAAACTTGAGGATTTTCAAGTGCAGACATTAGCTTGAACTATGCAAAGATATATATTCGATGGATACTAATAGGTTGTTGTGTTAATAGATATCTGCTCATAATGATAAATAAGCGAGCCGGGTTCGATTTCTAATCGGTTTCGGTACATTTACTTATGCAATAAATACCTTTGAGTTAGGTCTGAAGCCATCTTTTCCATGGGTTCTACCACAGAAAGAAACGGCCAAATACTGCGGGAAAATCTTCCGCCTAGGCAGTCATGGATGGAAAGAGATACTGATCCCCACAAGCGTTTATATGGCATCTAAGTGACTGGATGCTAATACTGTGTCACTTGATACAAGGTGGTCAGTTGTTCCTGGCTATTCAGCGCATATCTGCATTTGTGGTCAACATAATTTTGCTGTATGTTTGCTTGATAATTTCTAGTTAGCATTTATTATTATCAGTAGTAGTAGTAGTAGAAGTCTACTAACAAAATTGTGTAAATAAATCTCGACAAGATTTCTTTGCGTGTGTTTATTAAACAAATATTTTGAAGCATGAATATGATAAGTGATTTATCAGAAAACGGTATAGATTTATGTTATATAGAAATAAAATGCCACTGCCAACACTGGAGTTTGAACACAGATCACCAGAGAGCAAATACAGGTGATCCTAGTTTTGAACAATTAGATCATGTGCTGGTAAAGCTAAGGTACATATGAGGAATTAGCGTTGCGTATAAGTGATCACTTTCCGAATTACTTCTGAGGTTTGCTTGTCGAACTCTCTGTCGCTGTGTTGAGAGGAAACCAGACGAGGGTATGCCAAAGGGCAGAGTCTCGTCTGTGGTGATAGACAGCTAAACGACCCCGTTTTTACGGATTCTACAGGGAAATTTTGCCCTAGTCTACGGGCTCGGATACCCCACAATAAACTCGGCCTTTTGCTACATACGATCGCGTTGGGCCGTCAGTGAATATCATCACTCTCTGGATTGCTTCTGAGGTGTGCTTATCGAACTCTCTGCCTCTGGGCAGAGAGGAACCCAGACGAGGCTATGCCAAAGGGCAGAGTCTCGTCTGGCGTTGCAGACAGCTACCCGACCCCTTTTTTACGGGGTCTACGAGTAATTTTTGTCCGAGCCTACGGGCTCGGATACCCCACAATAAAGTCGGCCTTGTGCCAAATCCGACCGCATTGGGCGGTTAGTGAATATCATCATTATACGGATTACTATTCGGATCACTGTTCGATGGTTACTTTTCAAGTGAGTATTAATACGCAAGTATTATTAGTGTGAGTGTTATTCGAAGGATTCTGATACCAGTATTGTTCAACGTTACTAGAGTTGTATCTGTGATTAAAAAGTCTCTGCTACAACGAGCATTACGAAAGTAGCAACGATTATTCGAGGACATCACAGAAATTTCAAACCACATAATCGCGTCATGATACAGCGTAACTAAATAGAAAGTTGGTCGATATTTAAGTAAACATCAATAGTAAAAAATACATTGATCCGCAAGAAAACATATAAATTCAGGGAGTTAGTAGAAATTCAAAGAGAATTTGAATTGAATGTCGCTAACATAACCTATCCTCGTTGTATTACTGATTCTTCACATGTATTGCTTAAACGTTTCAGATGATTTTTGTTTCAGATGATTTTTTTTGTTCGCATTACTAAAACATATCTACCGATATTTTCTTCAGCCTTCATCATGATGCCACATATGTTCAAACAATTTGTTTTTATTGCAACATTTTAAACGATACTTTCTCGGCCTTTCTTATTATAGCACATATTTTTCGGAGTAGTCCTTTTAGAGTTTAAAGATATTTTTGATGATATATATATATATATATATATATATATATATATATATATATATATATATATATATATATTTTTTTTAGTGCTCATGAATATTCATCAGGTTAGCTGAAAAGTCAGGTAAGTTCATGGACGTGAGGTGATAGAGTTCACTGCCTTATAAACGAAAGTAAGTAGATTTTTTAATTACGTACGTATATACATATATATATACATATATATATATATATATATATATATATATATATATATATATATATATATATGTGTGTGTGTGTGTGTGTGTGTGTGTGTGTGTGTGTGTAATTAATTAGATTAAATTATTTTGGATTAGGACTGATTTATGTGTTATATGTTTTGAATAATATTCATTAATGTTTTGAATTATAGATATTAATCTATCTCTCTGTATATATATATATATATATATATATATATATATATATATATATATATATATTATATTTTACACAAGACTGGTGGGGAGAATCAGAATGAAAACTGATTCTAAAGAGGAAGCAATGTATAAATCTTTATTCCTGGTGAAAATCCAGTGAGGAGTGTGAACTGTCCGATAGTTTTAATTAGTAAATATTAAATAAAATTTCGGAAGTTAGATGGAGATGTTAGCGGTATAGTGCCGTAGTAGAGATTTACTTCCGAAACCGGAAAGAATAGCCGAATTTCTACCCCTGTTCAAAAGACTAGCTGCGTGTCAGTATACATACGCACATTCACACACACACTATATATATATGTATATATATATATATATATATATATATATATATATATATATATATATATGTGTGTGTGCTTGTGTGTGTGTGTTTGTGTGTGTTAAAACTCTTGGTTTTGTCAAAATTGATAATGAGTTGAACAGCAAGGAATCACTTAAATACTCGTCTCCATTAGCCAATATGTCGTGGCATCAAGAAGACATTTTTCACTACATACGGAGTTGGGAGGAGGATTATGGTTGTGGCTTGCCACCATTCCCAGCGGCATTAGAGCTAAGTGAAGATCAGTAACCTCAGCTGGAACACACACACACACACACACACGATATGAATAAAAATGGTATATCAGCTTAGCGATCAATATATTCGGGAAGGCACGTTGAGTTTTGTTTTTGCTTTCATAATAAGGAAATAATATGATCTGTTAACAAAATTGATGAATGTTTGCTTTCAATGCTGTGATAAAAATCAGAACATTGGCTTACGGAGTGTCATCTTTCCAAAAGGGGTCATTGCTGTAGGTCGCTAGAGATAGACGCAAGGCAGAACATGGCAGCGTTTAGACCGACAAGTGGGCCATGATATTCCCAAAATGTGACGAGCTAATGCAATCAAAAAGCAATCACATATGCCGGATTATAAAACTCATATCGGCTTGGCAGTTTGACTACAAATCACATCGAGCTCTAAGCCGAAATGTATTTATTTACTGGTTAACTCTAAAGGGCCAAGCTGTTGTCAAATGAAGGAATAATGTTTCACTGCTAAAAAGAATGACTTTTTGATGTTGTTTTAACACTTCAGGAGAAACGACATGGTTCAATACCTAAGATGAACCGTGTATTGGTCGAACCATTGAGAAGAAATCTGAAAGTTGGGATACATAAGAGATTATAAGGTTGACATCTATGCATCGTGGATGTTCTTTGTCCAAATGCTAGTTGCAGATTGGCAGAATCTTGCCATATTTTACACTTAAATATAACAAGATGATACAAGACATAGCTGCAGTTGTGTGTCATGCGCAAGATAGCCTGATGAAACCGATCACTCTTCAGGCAGGTTTGGATTCAAAATTTTATTTCCTCCTAGTTATTTGCCACCACAAGGAAAGAGAGCCCAATAAGAAGACAATAAATCGATTAACTTCGAACAGTTTATTATAGACTTCCTTCCACAATTCGTTTCAGTGTATTCATTTGTAATTCTGACAACGATGTGTTCACCATCTTCAGCATTCATAGTTATATCATGTGTGGATATGATGTATGAATCATTTATAACCAAATTTGTCTAGCAGATAATGAACTTAAACACAGAATAGGCTACTCTAGAGATAGCTTCACCCAACGTCGCAAGTTTGTACATAACCAAACATTAATCAAAGAACTGTTCTTATATAGAATTACGACATTCGCATATGGATTTCAAGCACGTCGTCTAAAATACCCAGAAATGTCTAAACTATTCTCAGATCAATGATTAAAAATGGTTCCAAACAAATGAAATCTGCGCGACTTGAAGAGGACTGTCCTTCCTGGGACCTCGTAGGTAGAGAATGTCATTCCAAGAAATTTACCAAACAATATTTATTTGTTGATTCGGTTTTTTACACCTTCGCAGCTTATTTAAAGGCAGAAAATAGTTTTTCCCTCTTTACCGGTAGTAGAGAAAAATGACTTGATGCCCAGCCACCGGTTGAACAATGGATAGATATTTGCCTCGTGTTTCGCTATCCTTGTGCATTAAGTGAGACAGCACCCGCTGAGTAGACTGGCGCATAAAGAAAGAATTCTAACGATAAAGTAAAGGCATACAACCATATTCTCTCCCTGATAAATATAATGATTGTAATTTTTGTAACTAGTTTTTATATCTACCATGAAACATTACATATCAATTACTTGCGAATTTTGAATCAGGAGCTCAGGATCAGTTAAAATTGTTCGGGCACTCAAGGCTCAAATGTTTAAAGTACGATGATTTCGTGAAAACTTCCCGACCGGCCAAAGAAATTAAAAATCCAAGTCTCATCTGAAATATATCATTACTACAACGTAATTATACAGAAAAACATCTCAATAATAATTTGTTATATTACAACATCATTATAATATCTATAATAATAAATAAGTCGGTATTTTATCGACAACCAAATACAGCTAGTATAATAGAATATATTAATTATATATGTCCAAAAATAGATTGTTAATTTTAAAGTTTGCAAAACGAAACTACTCTCTTTTAATCATCTGAGAGAAACCATTTTGGCCTTCCATCGTCATGGCTGATGCTAACCTCCAGGAAAGTGAATCCTCATGTCTTCCTCTGACGTGAGGTCAAAAGATTATATTGAATCAATTGCTAGGTCTGATGCTCGTAAAGTTGATTCCCAGTGCCATGCAAAACATTTTTCTCGCCAGAATCCGTCTTACACATATATAAGTCTACATTTGTCTATGCGTTGAATATTGATCTCACAGCTAGTCTGGTTCTTCTCTTGTTCATTTAGAGAATTTTGATAAAATACGAAGAACTCTCTGCAATGTTATGGCTCATGACCTGGCATCTCAGCTTCAGTCACTTTCCGACCGCCGTAACGTCGCTTCGCTGCACCTTTTCCATAAAGACAGCGTGTCCCCAAAATTTATTCACTCTTTAAATGACGACAAACGTAGTGTTTACTGACTTGAAAAAAAAGATTAATGGTTAAAAAAAAGAAATATGAAGATTTATTGACTTACAAAGAAGATTAACAGGTTAAATTAAATATGAAATATAATTAAATGTATGCTTATAAATATTCAAACTGACGACGAAAACAAAATTGAGTACATTTTTTGGGGGCGGGGGTTCAACCTTAATTTTTATGGTAATTGTTCTGATAAGCTTTCCTCTATGCAACCGAGACTTTATGAATTTGCAGGACTGGATTGGCGGCAAGGTCTCATCATTTTAAATTTGAAATCGTTAAATGTAACCGTAAGTTTTATGCTAACAATTTTTTTTCTCACACTTCTCGTGTGTGGAGCTCTCTTCTGGCTTCTTGCTTTCCCGTCAACTTTGATCTTCAAAGATTTTGATGCAATGCCAATCGTTATCCTTGAGCTTCTTAATTACGTTTCATTGTTGATTGTTCCCGCCCCTTAAAACTATTTTCTTTTTCTCATATTGTCTCACACTCAGCTTATGTTTTTGTGACATTATTGTCCTGCTTGGCGTTAAATTAGTAATAGAAATATTTTTTAATATTAGATCAGCCGTTATTTTATAGATAGTCAAATACAACGATTTATATCACTTGGCGCTATGAATTGTCAGTGATGTCATAAGTGTTCAAGGAAGTTGGGACGTGGTTTGTCGTTAACAAAACAGTCATGTGACTATTTTCTATATTTTACATTAGTATTTGTTTATCTAGTTGTCTATATATTTACCTATTTAGATATATTTTAAATAGTATCAGCATTTGTTGTATTTACACTGAACAAAATCCTGCAAGCTAAGTATGGTTGACTCGGTAACTGATGCTTGTCTGTTTCTGCTAAAGCTTTCTTTCCGTGATTGGCGGGTCTATAATGGAACAAAATGAAAATTCGTGGCATTAACACTGTTGCATTACCTCCATTTACCAGTGCAATTTTAGCACAGTGAACATCAATCTGTGTAAATATCTGTAATGCTACGTTGGTGAAGGAAAAGCAAAAATAGATATATATCAATACCTTTGACAAGAAATATTTATTTTGGGAGTATATTTTTAGATAAGAGATAAAGTATTTACACAGTTAACATTCGGACTATCGATCTTATCTTTGGTGTTGATATTACAAAGTTTCGGCTGCTGTGTCTTCAGGACTTTAATGAAAGCCGGAGGGCACTGCCGCCGAAACGTTGTGATAATAACAACAAAAATGAGGACAACAGTCCGAATGTAAATAATGTAAACAATTATAACTGCTCATAGAAGAAATTCAGACAGAAAGAATATATTAGGTTGGTGCAAAAATAATGACGTAATAATGTCGTTTTTGACGTACTTTTCTACGTCAAAAAACGACATTCTTACGTCATTATTTTTGCACCAACCTAATATAATACGATATTTTTAATATAGTCTACGAAACAATGGGTATCTTTTTCCATTTATAATTTTGATTCAATTACAAATTTGGAATTTGGTAAATATATCCCCTCTTTCGAAACGATATATTTCTTGAGGGAAACGAGTGGGATACAAACAATGGAAAGTCGAATGAAACCAATCATTATTTAGACTATTTAATATTTGGACTATTGTCCTTGTTTCTGCTATCACAACGTTTCGGCCGCAGTGCACTCCGGCATTCTTCAGGAATATATAGATTTTGGTAGCCTATAGGGTATTCTGATATGAACCCTTTATTAAATCTACAAAAATAGACTGTTTCCGTCCCGCTGCTCATGTCTAGGGAAATGTATACCCTGTAAAAAAAGGGGTTCAATTCAGAATTTCCTGGAGGTGACACAGATCGACATGCATCTGAGGAATGCCGGAGTGAACAACAACCGAAACGTTGTGATAGCAGCAAGGGGGTGGATGAGAACAATAATCCGAATATAAATAGTCGAAATAATTACAACACATCACCCCAGAAATTCAGACAGAGTAAAGTCCTGAAGACGCTGATAGCAGTATCTGAGAGCCACTTGGACGGATTGGCATTCCGCAGAAACACGATTTGTAACCTTTCAGGCATCACTCGATGAAGGAAAACGGATTTGTTCCTTTTTCCGCACAGCCGTAGAGAAACAGAAGAAAAAAACTGGAAAAAACAAGAAGCGGCACATAAGGGGAGATAAATATAAACGTATCGTCTCAGTCGTCTGTTTGAAGTGCACGTATAAACTGTAAAATGGATTATGTACATCAAAGAGACAAGAGACGGTGGATAAAAACAAAAATATAGAGCTACATAGGCAAATCCGCCTGCACTTAGCTGAACTAGTCTAAAAATGAGCCTAAGTTATAATTAAATTCTACATAAGTATCGATGCACATGGACGGAGAAAAAAATACATGCATTTCTGGGCACATGTATGCTGAACACCAATCTTCTCAATGTAGGCGAACGAATGATTAACTTCTGTGATCTGTTTATCTTAAAGAGCATTAGATAAAGCGATCAGAAAGCACTGAATACAGAAGTCGAAACAGAATGAAAGTTAATGAGAGAACAAGATACGAGGAAATGAGTGTTCTTTAAGTTGTCTTAAACACAGAGAAGAACCTGAAATTAAAAAAAACGAAATACATTCGTCGAAATATATATATATCCAATACATCTTTTCATTTTTATGATGGACATTAAATAAATCCGCTTCTCCTCACATTGTTTTTAAGCTGAAACCACATCAGAAAACATATCCCTGCGATATCAGACTTGGCTCGAAACTAAGCAACAGATTTTATACTGAAATTATTTTATTAGTATCTGTCTATATTTCTGAGATGAGCTATTAGGTACATTATTTACATTATTCGGACTATTGTCCTCATCTTTGTCGCCATATTTATTACGACGTTTCGGCCGTTGTATGCCCTGGCCTTCTTCAGTATCTGTCTATATTTCTGAGATGAGGTATTGGGTACATTATTTACATTATTCGGACTATTGTCCTCATCTTTGTCGCCATATTTATTACGACGTTTCGGCCGTTGTATGCCCTGGCCTTCTTCAGTATCTGTCTATATTTCTGAGATGAGGTATTGGGTACATTATTTACATTATTCGGACTATTGTCCTCATCTTTGTCGCCATATTTATTACGACGTTTTGGCCGTTGTATGCCCTGGCCTTCTTCAGTATCTGTCTATATTTCTGAGATGAGGTATTGGGTACATTATTTACATTATTCGGACTATTGTCCTCATCTTTGTCGCCATATTTATTACGACGTTTCGGCTGCTGTACGCTGTTCCTTCTTCAGTATCTGTCTATATTTCTGAGATGAGGTATTAGGTACATTATTTACATTACTCGAGCTATTGTCCTCATCTTTGTCGTCATATTTATTACAACGTTTCGGTCGTTGTACGCTCCGGCCTTCTGCAGTGACAGGGCCCAAATAGTGTGAGTTCAATACCCGGGTAAGCCAGTGGAGAACTTGGAGAGGGGAATTAACAGGAGATAACTGATATATGACATCCGTTAAACATGGCACGTGGAACTAGAACAGTCTATTCTAGTGAGCGAAATAAAGGGTTCAGTTCGACATTCCAACAAACTGAAGAAGGCCGGGCGTACAACGGCCGAAACGTTGTAATGAATATGGCGACAAAAATGAGGACAATAATCTGAATGACGTAAATGTATTTTATTAGTGTTTCCAGACCCCTAATATAACATACTTTTATGTCCGACAGTCACTATATCGAAAGATATGATTAGTTATCTGTTATGGCTGATGTGAATTGCTTGAAATAAAACAGTATGTATGAGTGCTTAGACTCCTGTCCTATTCTCTCTGAAATTTCTTTGCAGAACATGTGACAAACCAGCTCTAAACATACGTGCCTTTTCCAAATTAAAGACCTAAGCGATGAATACCTATTGTTCATTGTAACAGGACGCAAACGCTGGTTTACTGCTGGTGACGAGAGGGGTTCAAATATTATTTTCCCTATATATAATCGCGACTCTACTGCGTGATTTAATATCAGGTCATTCTAAAAGAGCTATCGTGATTTTAAAACTTACAGCATGGCTTGAAACATTCGCCCCGCCACCTTGGGCAGACGCAGGAAATGTTTTGGAAATACACAAATAATTCGTCCAAAATATCTATCTATCTATCTATAGTCGACTCTCCCGTCGATTTCGACGTATGCGGGTCAAGCAGATCAGTTTCCAGGAAACCGACAGCCTGACACCGGCACATGAGAATTGATTATAATGGTGAAGGCTTTGTGCAGGAACATGCACACTTTTTGAAGGGACGAATACAGAGACCAGGTGCATAGAGTGCTACAAGGCCCCCAAACGTCCCTCCGCAGGTCTTGAATTCAGAGTTGTCCTTCTCTTAGACCAGTTGCCATCCAAGGCTATAGAACCCAGTCTGTCCTGCTATTTTACCCATAGATGGAGGGAGAAGAAGAGGATTCATACCTTTCCCAAGGGTATTAGCACATAAGTGAATATAATGGATTCGACCTCGGCTCTGCGATTGCTCAATCCAAGCCGCTATCCATTATATATATATATATATATATATATATATATATATATATATATATATATATATATATATATAGAGAGAGAGAGAGAGAGAGAGAGAGAGAAGAGAAAAGAAACACACATACATATATATACATGCAGATGTGTGTTATAATTATGATTAGAGAGGAACCAGTGAAGATTTTAGAACGCTGAAATGCTAAATATTAGTTTCTTTAGACGTGTCTGGCCGTGTGTAGCCAATTTGATTTAGTTTCCTTGTGTTTTTGTTTCCATCTTTTTATTATTAAGTAGCCCACATTGTGATAATAAAGTCTTATTATTAATTAATTAAAAATTTATATTAATAAAACAAATCAGTAATAAATTCTTATTATTAATTTGTTTTATATATTTTGGGGAAGTATTTGTAACACATTTTCATGTTAAGCTTGGATAAAATAAGCTTAGATGTTAAGCTTAGATAAATCTCAGTTGTATATGTGATAACGTTGGTAAGTATTGCAATATATCTCGATTCTTTGGATTTGCAGGAATGGGCCATTCTTTTATTATGAAATATTTGACGAGCCTTTTGTTTCATGTTGAATAAGAAATATTTAGATTATTGGAGGAGAGGAAAGGTATTTTAATTGCATTTCTCCGCATCAATTAAATAATATGGCCTAAAATTCTGAGTGCTCTTAAAAAAATCCAGAAATTATTTAGAATTATATTTTATGATTTTGGGAATAGACATACGTTTTTATTACTTGATTTCCGATAATTTAGTTTTAGCTTATTATTAGTAAGGTTTAGTATGAGATCATGGAAATATAACGAACTGTTTGTTTCAGTTTCATAAAATCAATCATACATTCAACATCGTTTAGTTTATATACAATTTCAAGCAAAGTTATGTTGCGGGAATATATTAATAGAGTGTCATCAATATATTAGAAATTTATAGTTATATATATATATATATATATATATATATATATATATATATATATATATATATATATATATATAACACTAAATCAATATATATATATATATAATATATATATATAGGTAATTAAACCTAAACAGCCAGATGGACCTATCAAGGTTTCACTGGCAAGTATTCCCTGACGATCCGCGTAGGTGAAACCTTGGTAGGTTCATCTGGCTTTTTAGGATTAATTAGGTTTGCTCTACTTAGCGTATTGAGCATTTTACTTATTTTACTTACTCGTATCGGGGTTTTTTTCTTTGGACTCTGAACTTGGATGCTAGACGATTGTTTTCGGCTGTCGTATATGTTCTCTGTTCTTTCTTTTTGCCTATTTCCTTTTGTTTTTGTCAAGTGTCGGATTTTGCTGCAACACTATGTAGTGGATACATTGGTGTAGTTTTTCCTTTATAAAATATATCTTAAAAGCAAACGAAATATATTTCTTATGAATTGTTAGCAAAGTATTTCTTTCCTATATTACGGGCCATGATCTCCGTTCGACGTGATGTTACCTTCCACTGTCTTTTCTATAAATATTTTCATTGCATTTTTTTAACGATCTCTTCCCAGGTACGTCGACTAATGAATTTGTTATATACCTTACCCATGAACACTAATGACTATGCGTCAATCCTCATAAATACGTTGGACGTTATTGTATGTAGGGGTAATATGATAAGCAGTCCAACACTAGCAGTGGTTTACCTACTTCACGCCGTTGGCGAGTAAAGTATTTTATTTATGTTATAAAGATTACAATTTCATTTGCAACCTCCCTTTTGGTTATGCCTCATTCAGTAACCCTTTCTAGGTTATAATAGAATTTAAGTGTAGTACTAGATTGGCAGTTAGGTCTCATCGTTATCGCTGTTGAAATAGCTAGATGTAACTGTAAGTTCTATGCTAATAGTTTCTTTACTTGCACTTCTCACTCGTGGAAATCTCTTCCGATGTATTTCTTCCATGCCATTTACAATCATCCAAAATGTAACTACATTCCTGTAACCTGTTCTATTATTGTCCTTTCTCTTGACAAAAGTCTTCTCATACAGACCATTTTCTGATCTTCCACTTGACATTAACATCCACTGTCTTATCTATAAATATTTTCAATGCAGTTTATTTAACGAGATCTTTCCTGTTACGTTGACTAATGATTTTCTGTGCTCTATTAGATTGGTTACTAAGGTTTTATCCTTTTAATATTAAAATAGCTAGATGTATACATTTACTATTCGCCCATTCATTGAGTATATGGTGCTTCGGCTATATATCTCGAGATTTTCAACAAAATATAAAAATGGTCTGTAATGTTATCAGTCGTGAGCTGGTAGATCGACTTCAATTACTTTCCTACTGCCGTAGCTTGACTTGTATTTATTTTATAAATATGTTCATGGCAGTTGTTTGATAAATTTTCCTCATTCTTGCCTCGATTGCATTAAGTCAAGCCTACTACTAGATTGGCAGTTAGGTCTCATCATTTTACAGGTGAAATTGCTAGATGTAACCGTATGTTTCTCATAATTGCATTTCTCACTCGTGGAAATCTCTTGCCATCTACATTCTTCAAAACTTCAACTACCTTCCTGAATCCTGGTCTATTATTGTCCCTTCTGCTGACAAAAAGTCTTCCTATTCTTTTGTTTTTCGATTAGACAATTGCATCTTGGTGACATTATTACCCTGCGTGGAACGAGATTATAAAAATAAAACAAAACGTATATTGCAAACCAACACAACAAAAATGGGAATTCAAACCCTATCGATAGTAAAAAATTAATATATCACATGTAAAAAGAACTTTAACACTAGAGACGGGTTCTGCCGATTCCTCGCTTTTCAGGTTTGATAGATTTCGAAACCTCTTACGCGGCCTTGCAGGCGATGAACTGTTTTTTTTTGTTTCATTTTACAACCCGTTACTCACAGTAGCCACTCACAAACCTACCGTTACTCTCATGGAATATATTCGAACGAGCTACATTCCAAAATCTACGCCTACCAACTAAGAACCACCAAGCCGCGTATATTGAGGCAAACAAATCGCATTCGCTTGTTATTCCATTCATAAGGATCAAGTTCTACTCGTATCTTACCTAAAGCTGTTACTTCTGAAAGAAAAACAGAGGTGGATGCACTTTTTTTAATCCTTAACGTTCGCACATATCCTCATAAACAACACCCTTTACTCTTACCGCAATCACATTGACTGTGTATACTAATACTCTAACATGATTGCTCTTTGGAACTTATAGAACGTGGATATTAGTACAAAAAAATGCATGAAATCCAAGCAACTAAACATCAATAAAAAGTCATAAAATTTAGGAACGAACGTCCTCAAGTTATTTCACTAAAAATAACACAAGAAAACAAATAATATGAATCCAACAGAGCAAAAAGCAAAACATTTCTGACAATCATTTATGAAATCCGAAAGTGATCTGAGATTAAGTATTTTATATGTGTACCGGAAACCACGAAAATTTTATATAGAAATAAAAAATAATTTCTTAGTTAGTCCTCTTTAAGTAAAATTATTTGTTCTTTCTTTCTTTCTTTCTTTCTTTCTTTCTTTCTTTCAATTCTTTATTTTAATTCTTTATTTCTTTCTTTATTTTAATTCTTTATTTCTTTCCATGAATGTTGTTTTCCCTATAGCTAATTTTTTTTCATCTTTTTATACTACTTATTTTGTTTTTTTTTGTGCGATTCTTTCTTTCTTTCTGCCATTACTTTCACGATTTTATACTGCGTTTTCTTTCTTTTTATGTTTCATTTTTAAATTTATTTACCTGGCTATTATGCTGCGTTCTTTACATATTTTTCTTTATTTTGAATCGCTTTTACATTGCTTTTTACTTTCTTTCTTTCTTTTTTAGTTGGTTGGTTTTTATTTTATCTAACGTTTTTGACTTTTTGTTTTCTTCCCATTTATTAATTACCATTTTTCTTCTTCCTTTTTTGACTGTTTTTCATTGCTTTCTTTTTGGCATTCTTCTTTTTTATACATATTTCTTCCTTTCTTTTTAATTTCTTATCTTTTATTACTTTGGATTTCTTTCTTTCTTTCTTATTTTTTTTTAAAGAATTTATATAATTACCTTTCTTTTTCTGTTCCCTTCCTTCCTTATATTTCTTTTATTGTTCTTATCAGTCATTTGTATATTTCCTTCTTTATCTCCCTTCCTCTTACTTTTGTTCCGTTGTTATCGCCCGCTAATCATCGTCTCCTTTTCTTTTCTTGTACTCTCATCTCTTCATAGTTATCATCAGCCGCCTCCATCTACTTCCGGTTGCTTTTGTTTTGTTTTTTTTTAATCTCGGCTGATTGTTTTCTCAGTTGTTTCATTACCGATATTACAATCTTCGTTAATTTTCTTCCTACAAAGTAAAGGGCTGAACATTTAATTTCTTCTCGAATATTATTGCACTTTGTGCACGCTTTCTGACAAATTTGCAACAACAAATTATATCTATGAAACGTCAGTCGTCTGGGGGATCGAGACCAGAAGCCCATTCTGGCCAGAATTAATTATTCCCACTGTTGCACATATTTGTTTTCTTAGTAATTTCGTAATGGTTCTGTTACAGCGTTTCGATGAATACTTCCACTTTAACCGGGTCTTGACATATCTAAACTGTTACCTTTATAAAACCGCTTTCTCATTAATTGATTGATTGATACATCTGTTTTCTACGGTTCATCAACCATTTGCAAATTGTTTGAAGCTAGAAAATATTTTAAAATTGTGAAAAATGATTTTATAAATGACCCTCTGGACAGTGCCTTCAATAATATGTCTCGGGTGCATGTTAAGTACTGAATAGTATCTGAATTTGTATCTTCCGGTCAACTTACAACCATATCACGTTGAAACACCGGACGACGTACTCTAGGTTTGCAGGCACCCTCTAGATTTAATGATTGAGAAGTTTAATCCGATACTAACTTTAGGACGACGAAACTGTTTAATCCGGTCTGTGTATGGGTTTCAACACTTTTGGCAGGAAGGTACCTAAAATTTAAAATCCACCAGCTCTGCGATTATCATAAATGTACCAGGTAAATATATTTGTTGATTTAAAATCCACCAGCTCTAAGATTACCATAAGTGAGCAAGGTAAATATATTTGTTGATTTAAAATCCCTAACTCTACGATTACCATAAGTGAGCAAGGTAAATATAATTGTTGATTTAAAATCCACTAGCTCTAAGATTACCATAAGTTAGCAAGGTAAATATATTTGTTGATTCACTTGCTACGGCTTACTAACCCTTTTCTGGTTATTTAAAGCCGGAACTAATTTTAGGTTTGGTTTGTTTCATTTTATGGCATATCAACCTCAATGGGTTATTTAATGCCGACAAGATTTTTATTTCTGGTAATATTTTTTTCCCAAAAATATATTGTTGATAATATTTTTTCTTTAACTATGTATTGCTATTAATAATGTATTGCTGGTATTTAAACCTATTTTACACTTTCATAGTATTTTGATCCCATTGTTGAGGTTAACTATTTGCCCATAGTTGGGACCCTTACGGCGCTACCACCCCGGGTCAGGGTGGACTTGGTAACACCAGCAATTAAGAGGTGGTTCCATGCTCTTCAAAATCCCTGATCAGAGGCCTGGCTGTTAGATGTAGTTTATCGTCTTACCCAGGACGCGAAATAATTTTAGATTGTATTAATTTTTAAGTTGTTTTTGTTTTTGTTTTAGAGAATAATGATTTATGAATGCATGTCCTACCAATTAATTCGTAGCTAACAAAAGAATACATGAATTCATGCCTTTCCCAATGGTATTTGCCATGTGAATATAATGATACTGTAATTGGAACTCAACTATCCGAGTTATTATCCACTACATAATCTGCACAACAAAACTTACATCATCTGGTATTCCTAAGTGCTCACCCATATTGATATTAAAAATATTTGATGATCGTAAGCGAAACGGTATTTCAACGTAATAGAGCCATACCATTTCGCTTTCTCAGATTGATGGTTAAATAAGGCGACAGGCCATAATAATGGAGAAGGCGTGCTTAGAGATTTTGCAGCACAAAGGACATATTAAATGCCAAACTGACAAAGGGAAACAGGGAGCAAAGTTTACGACGAGCTTGTGTAAAGGAAGAAGAAGAAGAAGAAGAAGAAGAAGAAGAAGAAGAAGAAGAAGAAGAAGAAAAGCCACGTTGTAGTAAAAATCGTGTGATTTTTTAACTTTTGTTCTAAAATCAAGAAAAATAGTAGATTTAGACTAATGATGAAAATATGATTTTATGAAACAAAGATTTATTTTCTTTATAAATATACTGAATTCGATGTTATGTATTATGTCATCGCCTCTTGAAGTCACTTAAAACTGGTGCATTACCGTCCATTTATATATAAAACACAATTGTGAATTATAATTTTTGAAAGAATATTTCACTGAAATATGTCGAAATATCAAGAACTTTAAGCAAAATAGCAACAATACATAGAAAAAAATGTCTCTGTTTAAATAGACTCAAGTGGGATTTTTGTTACTTCATCTTCAATGTGCCGCGTAAATTGAGGAGTGGGGCGATCATGGCGATTAATCTCACCATCGATATAATAAAATCTATAGCATTGAAGTATATATATTTTACTTGCCAAGTTTTTACTGAGTATGTACTCAGTAATCGTCCGAAATGTGGATATGAACCTCTCTGATGTTAGTAACATCCAAGTGCGAACCCTTCACTCAATGATTAGCTCGAACTGACTTTTCATAACTGATTTTCTGCTTAGCACTATCTTTCCCACGAACTAAAGGTCTCAAGCCTGCTACTACTCTGACATATCTCTATCTATAAAAAGCAGGATGTGTGTGTGTGTATGTCTCTCTCTCTCTCTCTTTCTGTGTGTGTGTGTGTGTGTGTGTGTGTGTGTAACGAATTAACGGCCGCAATTTTCGACGGATTTGCACCAAAATTTACATGCACATGTTCCAACTTAGCGGGAAGGCCAAGACCGACTTTGCATTTCCCAACTCCCATCGATAGTGGAAATAATCGATTTTTTCATGCTTCTACGGCAGTTTTCATGTAGTTTGCGGACATTTTCTACTGGCCAGAGTGAGAGCCTATAGCTTGCTGCCACGAATGGGCAGAAAGATTCTATTGGTCAGTGGGAGAGCCAACAGCTGACTGACACGAATGTTAACTAGCATGCAAAAAAATCGATAGCTGCATTCGTCACAAGTGGGAAAAATTTAAATCTGCATGGCTCTTTACTCCAATTGGCTCATTCGCTTGTTTAAACTCAACGTTGATTCTGATTCTGCAGAACAGGGTTGGGTGTGAAAAAGTATTTGTTGTTAACATTCTTTTTCATTCGAATTTTCAAGTTACGATTCCATTTTTAAAGCTGGTCGTTTTGAGTTCATTTTGTATAGTTCTTTTTTCGTAACAGATTTAATGTTTAGTATAGAGCTTAGAAATAAATTCGCAGTGTGAGATAGGCAAGGAGTAATGCATGTAGCAACATCATCACGGCAAAGGGCATTCTTTTAAAGGCAAGGAAGGGCAAAATATTTTAAGTCAAGTGATAGCAATTGCTGTATGAGTCGTACAATTTTGTAATCACGCACGGGCAACGGAGGGCCATGCTGCTAGCGCTATATATAACTCCGGCGACAGTATATTTAATGCTTGAGCACAATCTTCAGACCATGGGTGCTGTTTTTGGTGAGGCTATTTATTTATACTGGACAATGGGGCTGTATGAGTTGAATGACATAATGCAGCATTGACCGGAATATACACGTAATCTAGTAAAAACACGACACAAATGGCTTGGAGATAGCATTTAAGAATTCAAACACATTGTCGCCTCTTGGTGTTGTCTTCAATGGTGAGAAATGTAGCTATATTATAATATGTCTCCATATAAATATATATATATATATATATATATATGAATATATTTTCCTTCATATATATTTTTCCCTCCATTCGTTATCATTAATATTAATTAAATTTACACGCTTTTTTATAACCCAGAAATAAACTTGATAAGGCTGGGACGAAACCGGTTGTATTTTAGCTATTTAAAATGCCATTTATATTTTGCTTATTCTTAACTATCGTTAAATTTTGTACCATAAAAAACTTATATATATATATAGTGATTTTCCAAGCGTAGCATAGATGTGGCACAAGGCCGAAAGTATGGGTCACCCAGTGAGAATCGAACTCACTACTCAGTCGTAATTGTTTTAGCGAGACAAGCTTACTAGCCACCACCTCGAAGCGCCCTCAAAAAAAGAAAAAAAAGAAAAAAAGGAAAACTTATATATATATATATATATATATATATATAATATATATGATGATGTACGGAGACAATGCTACTAGTACACATGGGGTTACAGGGAATGAAAATGAGAGATGATTGGGTATAATGGGGATTGATGAAAGGATAAAAGATGAACGGGATCCTAGAAAACAGAAGATGGCGATTGACATTGCATTTAAATCGTTGAAGATTGTAGTTATCAGTGTAGCAAATAATGGGAAGGGAGTTTCACGGGAGGGAAGGGCTAGAAAAGAAACTGTTTGAGTAGAAGTGGCGTTTGCTTTTAGCAACCTAGATTCCAATTTTGTACAACACTTTAATTCATGCAGTCAGGGAACCAGGAAAAAAGTTTGTCAAGAACCTCGAGGTGAATAGCAGGAGCACGAGATATGGAACATTTATATATATATATATATATATATATATATATATATATATATATATATATATATATATATATGTATGTATGTATGTATGTAAACAACCAATGAGGATATCAGATGAAAATACATCTGATAACATCAGAATAGAAGAAAGAAGACTGATAAATAAATTAAACTACTTACCTCCATATTGGCTGCAATTCTGTCTGTAAACAAGC
This sequence comes from Acanthosepion pharaonis, assembly GCA_903632075.3. NCBI lineage: Eukaryota > Metazoa > Mollusca > Cephalopoda > Sepiida > Sepiidae > Acanthosepion > Acanthosepion pharaonis. The sequence continues at coordinate 3,004,916 of CAHIKZ030001613.1, read as the reverse complement.
ATTTAGTACATGGTCTTTTCAATTACGAAACTGCTCTATCACGGATTGCAGTCTTTTCTACCAAGACAACGACTGGTGAGCACAGCGAGTCTTTTGGCTGTGAAATGAAAAAAAACAAAAAACAAAAAGCAAGCAAAAATCATTATGAACAAAATAAAAAAAACTGAAACGAAAAAATAACAAACAGACCATTCATTGGCTGAAATTGGCCAATCGCTTCAAGCCAAACCAACCTTTTGCTTCGTTTTGCCTGTCTGTAACACTCTACTTTTTTGTATAGATTTGCGTGTTCAGGAGTGCAATTGCCTGTATTGGAGAAAGAAGGGTAGAAGGTAATATTGAGAGGAAATTCGGAATATATATATATATATATATATATATATATATATATATATATATATATATATATATATATATATACAGAGAGGATGAGATCGGGGAGAGAAATAAATGAAAAAAACAAAATAACGAAAACATTTAAGAGGGAAAGTTTGTAAACGAGGAGCAGAGACATGGAAGAAAAGGAAGAGTGAGTGACAGATTTAAGTGGGGAGGAAGAGAGAGGGTGCAAGAAAGAGAGAGAGAGAGAGAGAGAGAAAATGATAGTGGAAGCGGCAGAGATAGAGATATGCAAAGAAGCTGCAAGAGAAAGAATGAGAAAGAATAAATATTGTGATTAAGGTAAGTGGTGTGATATCTAGCGACTCCGAATAAGAAATCAGGGATCCGAGTTCAAATTCCAGTCGAGTTCGTCATATTCACTTACGCACAAATACCCTTGGGAAAAGTACGAATTCATGTCTTCCCCCTCTTCAAAATTATAGGCTAATAGCTGGACAGAGTGGGCCCTGCAGCCTTGATTCTTTTGGAGAGAGAAATTCAAACGTCTGTTTCCGGCAGGCTATCTTGCCCAAAGCTGTACTGCTGCGACGGATGCCGTACATGTAGTGACCCTAAGAACCCGATTCTTTAAAGAGAAATGATGCAAATGGAAGAAGAAAACCATGAAAGAAATTAGTCAAAACATAGAGGGAATGTGGTGGAGGAGGTAGTAGAAAAAATTTTCAGATGTTGTGGAGAGAAAACGAACAAATGAAATTTGTAAAGATAGATTTTTTTTTAAGCAGAAGCGAACCAAAAGAACGGTTGGGACTGAGAGAGAAAGGGAGAAAGAGAGACAGAGAATGAAGTGAGTGATGTGGTTAAAGAGCTAGAGAAAGAAAAGCAAAGGTGGATAATGTCAGGGAGAGAAAGAGCGATGTGAAGAGAGGAAGAACACAGAAGTTTGAACGGAAAAGAAAACTAGTAGAGTACGAAGAAGAAGAAGAAGAAGAAGAAGAAGAAGAAGAAGAAGAAGAAGAAGAAGAAGAAATAATAATAATAATAATAATAATAATAATAATGAAAGGAATAAGAAGAAGAAGAAAAGAAGAAGAAGAAGAAGAAGAATAATAATAATAATAATAATGAAGAAGAAGAAAGAAGAAGAAGAAGAAGAAGAAGAAAAGAAATAATAATAATAATAATAATAATGTTGAAAGGAATAGAGCATGAAAGAAAAGAAGAAGAAGAAGAAGAAGAAGAAGAAGAAGAAATAATAATAATAAAGGAATAATAATAATGTTGAAAAGAAGAAGAATAGAAGAAGAAGAAATAATAATAATAATAATAAATAATGAAAATAGAAGAAAGAAGAAGAAGAAGAAGAAGAAGAAGAAGAAGAAGAAGAAGAAATAATAATAATAATAATAATAATGTTGAAAGGAATAGAAGAAGAAGAATGAAAAGAAGAAGAAGAAGAAGAAGAAGAAGAAATAATAATAATAATAAATAATAATGAAGAAGAAGAAGAAGAAGAAGAAATAATAATAATAATAATAATGTTGAAAAAGGAATAGAGCGCATGAAAGAAGAATGAAAGAAGAAGAAGAAGAAGAAGAAGAAGAAGAAGAAGAAAAGAAGAAGAAATATAATAATAATAATAATAATGTTGAAAGGAATAGAGCGCATGAAAGAAGAAGAAGAAGAAGAAGAAGAAGAAGAAGAAGAAGAAATAATAATAATAATAATAATAATGTTGAAAGGAATAGAGCGCAGAAAGAAGAAGAAATAAGAAGAATAATAATAATAATGTTGAAAATAATAATAATGAGCGCATGAAAGAAGAAAGAAGAAGAAGAAGAAGAAGAAGAAGAAGAAGAAGAAGAAGAAATAATAATAATAATAATAATAATGTTGAAAGGAATAGAGCGCATGAAAGAAGAAGAAGAAGAAGAAGAAGAAGAAGAAGAAGAAGAAGAAGAAATAATAATAATAATAATAATAATGTTGAAAGGAATAGAGCGCAAAAGAAGAAGAAGAAGAAGAAGAAGAAGAAGAAGAAGAAGAAGAAAGAAATAATAAATAATAATAATAATGCTGAAGGAATAGAGCGCATGAAAGAAGAAGAAGAAGAAGAAGAAGAAGAAGAAGAAGAAGAAGAAGAAGAAGAAATAATAATAATAATAATAATAATTTGAAAGGAATAGAGCGCATGAAAGAAAGAAGAAGAAGAAGAAGAAGAAGAAGAAGAAGAAGAAGAAGAAGAAATAATAATAATAATAATAATACGTTGAAAGGAATAGATGCATGAAAAGAAGAAGAAGAAGAAGAAGAAGAAGAAGAAGAAGAAGAAGAAATAATAATAATAATAATAATAATGTTGAAAGGAATAGAGCGCATGAAAGAAGAAGAAGAAGAAGAAGAAGAAGAAGAAGAAGAAGAAGAAGAAATAATAATAATAATAATAATGTTGAAAGGAATAGAGCGCATGAAAGAAGAATAAGAAGAAGAAGAAGAAGAAGAAGAAGAAGAAGAAATAATAATAATAATAATAATGTTGAAAGGAAAAAAAGAAGAAGAAGAAGAAGAAGAAGAAGAAGAAGAATAATAATAATAATAATAATGTTGAAAGGAATAGAGCGCATGAAAGAAGAAGAAGAATATTGCGAAGAAGAAAAGAAGAAGAAGAAGAAGAAGAAGAAGAAAGAAGAAGAAGAAGAAGAAGAAGAAATAATAATAATAATAATAATAATGTTGAAAGGAATAGAGCGCATGAAAAAGAAGAAGAAGAAGAAGAAGAAGAAGAAGAAGAAGAAAAGAAGAAGAAATAATAATAATAATAATAATAATGTTGAAAAGGAATAGAAAAGAAGAAGAAGAAGAAGAAGAAGAATAATAATAATAATGTTGAAAGGAATAATGTTACGAAAGGAAGAAGAAGAAGAGGAAAGAAGAAGAAGAAGAAGAAGAAGAAGAAGAAGAAGAAGAAGAAGAAGAAGAAGAAATAATAATAATAATAATAATAATAATTTGAAAGGAATAGAGCGCATGAAAGAAGAAGAAGAAGAAGAAGAAGAAGAAGAAGAAGAAGAAGAAATAATAATAATAATAATAATAATGTTGAAAGGAATAGAGCGCATGAAAGAAGAAGAAGAAGAAGAAGAAGAAGAAGAAGAAGAAGAAGAAGAAATAATAATAATAATAATAATAATGTTGAAAGGAATAGAGCGCATGAAAGAAGAAGAAGAAGAAGAAGAAGAAGAAGAAGAAGAAGAAGAAGAAGAAGAAGAAATAATAATAATAATAATAATAATGTTGAAAGGAATAGAGCGCATGAAAGAAGAAGAAGAAGAAGAAGAAGAAGAAGAAGAAGAAGAAGAAGAAGAAATAATAATAATAATAATAATAATGTTGAAAGGAATAGAGCGCATGAAAGAAGAAGAAGAAGAAGAAGAAGAAGAAGAAGAAGAAGAAGAAGAAATAATAATAATAATAATAATAATGTTAGAGGAATAGAGCGCATGAAAGAAGAAGAAGAAGAAGAAGAAGAAGAAGAAGAAGAAGAAGAAGAAAATAATAAATAATAATAATAATGTTGAAAAGGAATAGAGCGCATGAAAGAAGAAGAAGAAGAAGAAGAAAAGAAGAAGAAGAAGAAGAATAAAATAATAATAATAATAATGTTGAAAAGGAATAGAGCGCATGAAAGAAGAAGAAGAAGAAGAAGAAGAAAAGAAGAAATAATAATAATAATAATAATAATAATGTTGAAAAGGAATAGAGCGCATGAAAGAAGAAGAAGAAGAAAGAAGAAGAAGAAGAAGAAGAAGAAGAAATAATAATAATAATAATAATAATGTTGAAAGGAATAGAGCGCATGAAAAAGAAAAGAAGAAGAAGAAGAAGAAGAAGAAAAAGAAGAAATAGAAGAAGAAGAAGAAGAAGAAGAAGAAAAGAAAAGAATAATAATAATAATAAAGGAATAGTTGAAGAAGGAAGAAGAAGAAGAAAAGCAAGAAGAAGAAATAATAATAATAATAATAATAATGAAAGGAATAGAATGAAAGAAGAAGAAGAAGAAGAAGAAGAAGAAGAAGAAGAAGAAGAAGAAATAATAATAATAATAATAATGTTGAAAGGAATAGAGCGCATGAAAGAAGAAGAAGAAGAAGAAGAAAGAAGAAGAAGAAGAAAGAAGAAATAAGTTGAAAGGAATAGAAGAAAGAAGAAGAAGAAAGAAGAAGAAGAAGAAGAAGAAGAAATAATAATAATAATAATAATAATGTTGAAAGAATAGAGCGCGCATGAAGAAGAAGAAGAAGAAGAAGAAGAAGAAGAAGAAGAAGAAGAAGAAGAAGAAATAATAATAATAATAATAATAATAATGTTGAAAGGAATAGAGCGAAAGAAGAAGAAGAAGAAGAAGAAGAAGAAGAAGAAGAAGAAGAAGAAATAATAATAATAATAATAATGTTGAAAGGAATAGAGCGCATGAAAGAAGAAGAAGAAGAAGAAGAAGAAGAAGAAGAAGAAGAAGAAGAAGAAATAATAATAATAATAATAATGTTGAAAGGAATAGAGCGCATGAAAGAAGAAGAAGAAGAAGAAGAAGAAGAAGAAGAAGAAGAAGAAATAATAATAATAATAATAATAATAATGTTGAAAGGAATAGAGCGCATGAAAAGAAGGAAGAAGAAGAAATAATAATAATAATAATAATGTTGAAAGGAATAGAGCGCATGAAAGAAGGTAAGCGGAAAAAAAGAGACGAAAACTGTGAAGGTAGAAAAATCTAGGGGAGGAGGTTGGATAAAGAAGAATAGAAATGATGAGGGAGGAGTTTGAGAAAAATATACAGAGAAAGAAATGCTGGAGAACGAGAGGGACATCGAGGTGAAAAGTGTGACAGCAATACAGAAACACGTATTCAATATCTTTATTATATATCATTTGTTTTCTTTTATTATTTTTTACTGCAACCTTTGGGAAAGTAAGTCAGAAAGAACTGCTGGAATTGCTAGATAACCTTGACACATTTGTGGAGGATATTAGAACAATCCATAGCCTTTACTGTCAGCAAACTCCCTGCATACGGGTAGAAAATGAATAAATTAAATATACAAAAAATAGAAATGGGAGTAAGACAAGGATGTGCCTTCTTACCGGACTTATTCAAGAAATAGAAGTTCTACCAGGATTCATTATTGGTGACCGCTATCTTACCAACATAAAATATGCAGATGACACTGTATTGATAGCAGACAGGGAAAATAAACTACAAGAACTATTACAGAATATATCTGTCTATATTTCTGAGATGAGGTATTATGTACACTATTTACATTGTCCGGACTACCATCCTCACCTTTGTTGAGGACATATGGCACAGTGGATAAAGGCGTTAGTTAGATCCAGTGACAAGTCCCAAAGCGTGTGAGTTCAATACCTGGTTAAGGCGGTGGAGATCTTGGAGATGAGAATTAACTGATAACTGACATCCATTAGATATGTCACGTGCAGCTAGAACAGTCTACCCCAGCGAGCGAAATAAAGGGTTCAGTTCGACATTCCAAACACCTGAAGAAGGCCGGAGCGTTTAACGGCCGAACGTTGTGATAAATATGGCAACAAAAATGAGTATGACAGTCCGAACAGTGTAAATAGTATTATAGAAGGGAAGCGAGAAGAAAGGAGTAAACATCAATTGCAAGAAGACAGAATGTATGGTTATTACCAAAAGAAACATCCCAGCATGCAAATTACAAAATGGAGATACCAAATTCAAACAAGTAAAATATTTTAAATATATGGGATGTGTTTTAACAGAGGAGGGAAAGTGAGACATTGAAAGAACGAATAATGCCTTCCAAAATCTAAAGAAACTATTCTTCTTCTATGTGCCGTTTCCTTCAGGACATTTACGATCATGATTCTAAACAATTTCCTGTTCTTTGTAGCTCTTAATAAACCTTGTTTTGGGATAGCTCTCCCTAATCCTGTGCCGTCATCAGTTAACACAAGCTCTCCAGGTAGTTTATGCGATTTTTTCCTCTATCCCTCTTGCTTTCAATCTGTACTGCTGGTATTAAGAAACATAAAGAATTCCTTAGATTCAAAGAAAAGAATACTTAACGATTACGTAATATCATTCATCCTACATAGCAGGGAATGATATCAAAAAGAGAAGCCATGGTTTGTATTTTTGATATCCTAACCACGAACCGTTTCTACATCAATTTACAAAAACAGGCCAGGTAAGTTGCCCACTATCTTGTCCCCTCATGGCAACTGCGGTGATACTACTTCTACGCCCCGTGACATCATAAGACATGTGCGATCATGGCTCTCCACAACATCCTACTCTTTATCGCTCTTAGTAACGGTTTGTATTTTTGCTACCTCTCCTAATCCTTGTTCTGTCAAGCATTTACACAAGTTCGTTAGGTAGGTAGGTCATTCCAAGCTTCCCACATGGCTATCGACGACGGTGATAGTTAAGCAAAATCATGTACATGCTACTGGGGAAAAGACACTCCGTCCAACGCTTTTCCCAAAATATGACCAAATATTGTTATGTTTTAATATATATTTTTTCGATTTCAGTACTTTACACTCACTAGAGGCAATTTGTCCAAAACAGAAAACTGGTACAAATCCAAAAATAGTAACATGAAAATCGCATTCTTATTTAGAATGGCCGGTTTAAAATTTCCCATGTATCATGCATAGCACCAAAACCGTTCTGAAATATTTAAACTGGCATTTGTATTCTGCTTTCTCAGGTCAATTGTTAAAATTTTATTGAGCAGGTGAAGTCATGGCAAGAACTCTCCTTCTCCGAACCGCGTGAACTGACGCAACAAAATCACAAATTTATTTTTTATTCGGTCGAACTAGCTCAGATATTCATGAGTTGATTATGAGGACCGTCACAGTCCTACGTTAAGGCAATTAAGAAGCAACTGTGGATGTGCCGAGAGCTTGATATCCTGATGGAAAAAGTCTCTATTGTGTTTTAATATGAATTCAATGTTGTCCTTCTAGACTAACTGATCTAGAAAAGCCCAAGTGTCTTGTCTACTTTATTACTTACCGGGCTTTGACTTTGGACATTTATTCTCTTTAACTGGTTGCCTGACCAAGAACCCAGACTGCGATGAATATGCTTTTGGGTTGCTGGATCATAACTAGTTGGGGATGTCTCTTAGGGGCTCATAGAATTTATCTTTCAGATAAGCTGGATTCTATGTAGAGCTCATGGCTGCGTATCCAAATTTTCGTTCAGCCAAGTTGATTTGGGTTTCACATCTATATATTAAACGAACATCTTCAATTGGATACCGTTTTACCAGACTGGGTTAACCGATCTGAACGTATTTTTTCCTGGGATCCACCTGAAAGGATTTTATATACTTGCTGCACCACACTCGCAGGATGTGGTAAAAGGTCTGTTTAATGTGAGCAGACCGAGTGTGTCCTCAGGCCATATCTAAAAATAGCAGTCTCACTCCCAGCACTATTACACAAACACTTTCCGGAATCAGCCACCCTATACAAAATATTCAACAAAAACACAGTAAAAATCAGCTACAGTTGCAGCGAGAACATGGCACAAATAATAAAAAATCACAACAGGAAAATTATCAACACACCACATGAACAAAATAAACCCACGTGCAAATGGAGAATAAAGAACGAATGTCCCTTAAATGGTAATTGTTTAAAAAACAACGTAATATACCAAACCACGATAAAACCACCAGATAATGAATAAAAAGTATACCTAGCAGTAACTGAAGGACCATGGAAACAATGAAATTATGCACACAAAACATCTTTCGCAAATAGTAAATATTCGAACAGCACAATGCTTTCTAAGTATATCTGGGAAATTAAAAACAAAACGCACATCACACCAAAAATATCTTAGAAAGTAAGAAAAAGATCAGCCTATAACAACCAGTGAAAAACTTGCAAACATTACCTGGAGGAAAAAATAGGTATCATTACCTTCCCAGAACAAAATAAATTATTAAATAAAACATGCGAGCTCATGTCAAAATGCAGACACGAAAACAAATTTTTACTACGTTACTTAAAAATCGAAAACTGAAAAGAAATAAAATAAAATAAACAAAATAAATAAACAAAATGACAATAAAATAAGCAAAATAAATTAACCCAAACAAATTACCAAATCACACCCGTTAGAATAGACGAAATAGAATAAATAAATAAAAAAATCAAAAAAAAATCAACGAACCCAAATGAATAAAGTAAATAATAAATAAATTAACAAACCATTATGACAAATTATTAGTTAGACTATAAAAATCAAACCAAAAATCGGACGAAAAAATAGCTATAAATGTTATATAACGATAAAAGAAAGAAAATACTACGTTACTTAAAAATCGAAAACCGAAAATAAAGAATATACAATATAATAAAAAAAATAATAAAAGACAAGTATGATAAATTAGTCTAAATTCATCCAAATAAATAAATAAAGCAACAAACTGATCCCGATAGAAAAAACAAATAAAGATAATCAATCCAAATAAATACATGAAGTAATAAACAAATTAAAAACTGCTCCCGCCAAAATAATAGTTAGAATAAAATACAACAATCAACCCCAAAATTGAATAAATAGCATTTATTATCTTCCCGAACCAAAACAAAACTATTTAATAAGCGATATAAGCAAATATTTACTATATTAATGAATACACAGATTAAAATATAAATAAATAAATATATAAGATGTAAAGATAAAAAAAAAATAAAAACAAGCAGAACAATGTAACCCAAATAAATAAATAAACAAATAACGACTTTCAGTAAAATAACCACCAAAACAGACTACCCACAATGCACCACTGACCCGTATATATAAATAGCCGAGAAAAATAACAACACCCGTGGCCTGACGATTGCGTCTAGCATGAAACAGACTGTCGCCTCTAAGTGTCGATTTCTATGTTCACTTTTATATTTACGCACGCTCTATCTCTGATATTGAGCACTTTATACCATAAATATAGCACACCATAAAACTATATTTCTTCATATATATATATATATATATATATATATATATATATATATATATATATAACTCATTCCACACCGAGGTTGACGGATAATGACCAAATATGCATAGAAAACAGAAAAAAATGATTTAATAGAAATAAATGTATCCATAGTAATCGGTGAAAATAGTATTCGTACAATTAAAATTCAGATGTTAAAACTTTAAATTGCTTTGCTACTCTAGATTATTAAAGTAGAATATTCCAGAATATTCCAATAATGTTATCAGTAGTTATTTTTAGCTTAAAAATACCAACAGAACGTTCTGTGATTGGTATTTGTGCAAGTTTATCATCATATCAAGAGTTAAAGAATTGGCAAATTCGCAAAAAGAACTGGTTGTTAAGTTCAGGAAAGTTTGGTTTGGTTTGGTTTGGTTTATTTTGCTTAACGGCATATTCAATGGATTATTTAAAGCCGACAACATTTTTAGGATAGATTAGTATGAATAGAATATGTATTCGTTGGTTTAGATTGGTTTGGTTTAATTTATTTTACGGCATATCAACTTCAATGGGTTATTTAATGCTGACAAAAATTTTTATTGCTGGTAATATTATTTCTTGTCAAAATTGTATTGTTGGTAATAATTTTTTTCAAAAAAGTATTGCTGGTAATAGTTAACTATTTACCCATAGCTGGGACCCTGACAGGTGTTACCATCCCTGGTCAGGGTGGACCTGGGAACACCAGCAATTAAAAGGTAGTTCCACGCTCCTCAAAACCTCCTGATCAGAGGCCTTGCTTCTGGACGTATTTTAACGTCTAACCCAGGACGCGGATGTAGTTTAACGTCTTACCCAGGACGAGTTCTGGAAAGAAGGTAAAAGTTACAGGAAAAACTCAGACAACCTGAATATTCTATTTAATACCATTAGTTCATTCATTGCGAGGTATAAAAACTCAAAACTGTTGAAAACCAAAGAAGAACAGGTGCTGCACGAAAGAATTCTTCAGTATCTTCGAGGATATTAATGCATCAAATTAAACGAAATCCAAGGGCTACTCATCAAGAGTGGCAGGATGATTTGCTTTCATCTGGATTCTGGGTCACTAAACGAACAATAAGCAATAAGATCTATAGGAAAACTATAAAGACATGCTTCACTCGGAAAACGCCACTACTATTGAAAAGACACAGAGTTTTCATGTTAAAATTCCTTCGTGAGCATAAGGATAAGTATAGATCGTATTAGGAAAGAGTATTATGGGCAGACGAAACCAAAATTAAATTGTTTGTACGTTATTCTAGAAATCATGTATGGAGGAAAGATGGCGATGCCTTCAAACAAAATAACATTTTCAACAGTGAAATTTGTTGGTGGCCACATTATTGTTTGGGGATGATTTTTACGCAAAATGTACTGGCAACATATCAGTAATAGATGGTTGAATGAACTCCGCAGTATAGCAAAATATTTTGAAAGGAAATTTAATGACTTTGGTTGAAAATCTTCAACTTCCTCCCAATTGGATCTTCCAAGAAGGTAATGATCCTAAGCACACTGCAAAATCTGCGAAGAAATGGCTTGCTAAAAATAAGGTAAATATCCTGAAATGGCCAAGTCAGTCAACCGATTTAAACCAAATCGAGAATCAGTGGCGTTATTTGAAAATTCAATCCAATAAAGATCTACAACAAGCATCCCGGATCTGAAGACCATATGCGATGAAGAATGGAACAAAATAGCAACTAAAATATGCAAATCATTAATTGGGGACTACAAGAAGAGTTTGGTTGCTGTAGAAGTGAATATTGGCTTTTCTATGTGTTAAATGAAGTTTATGTATTATTTTTGTATTGGACGAATACTTTTTCGCCGATTATAATGGGTAGATTATTGGGTGAACAAGGTCGAGAAAGCATGATAAAAACAGAACCTAAATTTTCTTTCGAATTATGATTTTGCTGTGTTAGTCGGAACGAAAGATGGTTAGGTTGTTTCAGGATAAGAATTTTACAGTTTAATTGGTAAAACCCTGTCGTCTTTGTTACATGATGTAACAAGTAAGTGAGGGGTGACAGCATCTCTTCAGTTTCGGATTTCTGGAACTCGTAGAAGATAGAAGCTGGCACAATTGTGGAGAGCTCCTGCTGTAACCTAGAAAAGGTTGCTGAATAAGGAATAACCAAATCTGAGGTTGGAAATGAAATGGTAATCTTTATAACATCAACAAAATACTCGCCAGCGGCGTAAAGTATGTAAACCACTGTTAGTAGTTGACTATTTATTTTACGATATTTACCTGCCTCCCCACGAAGTAGGATGCGGCACAAGGCTATATTTAAAGTCGGGAAATCCGAGTCTGTGGGATCGGGCAAAAATTGTCCGTAGACCCCGCATACGTGCCTACCTCCCTGGAGGAGTCTCTGCCGTTCGGCATAGCCTAGTCCGGGTTCCTGTCTGACTTCGGACTGAGAGTTCCACACGGCAAGAGCTTCCCACGCTGCCAGTATACGCTGCCAGCTTAGGCAGCATATTTGCGATATTTACCTGCCTTCCCACGAGGTAGAATGAGGCACAAGCTTAAATTTAATATGGGGAAATCCGAGCCAGTGGTCTCGAGAGCAAAAATTGCCCGTAGACCCACATACGCAGGATCGGATATCTGTCTACCTACCCGGACGAGACTCTGTCCTTCAGCATAGCCTCGTCCGTGTTCCTCTCTGCCGAAAGGTAGAGTGTTCGACACGGCAAAAGCTTCCCACGCTGACAGCTCACACTGCTACCTTAGGCAGCAGATTGCCCCCACTTACAATAGTGCCCAATGTATTTATGAGGATTGGGACATACCCATTAGTGGTCTTATGTATGGTATATAACAGCGGCAATAGAAATAGATATTCAAACGTATAATTCAGAGACATCTTGGAGAACGTAATCCATTTATCCTTTATACAAATATGGCCGGCCAATTGCTAATAAAGACGTGATTGCTCATAGTTATAAATTCTTTTAAATATTTGCTGAAATATTTTGACGACTGTTAGCCTCTTTAGAAATTGTGATGGACGATTTGGACGCATCGCTTCACAATTGATAGATCAGAATAGATAAAAAAATACATGACGCTGATACAGACTGAAAGCAAAGGCTGTTGTAATTTCAATAAGTGAACTTTGGCCCGTGGCTCAAATTTCTACGGCACGTATTGTGATTACAATGAAATATTTTATATTTAGCAAGCCTGATACCTCGCAGCGAAATCTGAACCGAAAGGCCAATTACGTGGCATCATATTCTCAACGTAGGGCGAAGACGTTGAAGTAATAATTTCCTATCCACAATAGTTTAACATTACTCTTTGTGTAATGAATATTTACAAATTGGATGAGAAGAAATCATAAAAATAACAGAAAGGACTGATAGAAAGAAAGATAGGCCAGTTACATGTTAAGAAGTTACCTGGTCGAATTTATTTCTGTAACATAATGTCGGCAATTATGTTTGATTAAAGTACTCAGAGTACAAGTGTCTGAGGAAAAGCTCTGGAAGTAATAGCTGCAAATAGCCAGACAACAGCACTGCTTGAAATTTTTTTATTGAAAGAAAAATGCAGTATTAATGGTAAAATTAACGGTTTCCCTATAAGGAAACATTTCACATTCATGACCAATCAGACTGCTTTGTTTTCGGTGGAAATTTATAAAATATTTCTGTTAAAACAATTTTTCATAAAAATAGATTTCTCAAGTTGTTATTATGGTTGCTTCTGATATTCATTGGTGGTTTTCTTACTAATCTTTTATTTTAAGTAGTGTCAAATGTCTACATCTTTGCTATTTTCTCTTCGAGTTACAGTTGCTATCCATTTTAATTGTTGCTGCTGTTGGTAGTCCTCAAGTGATATATTTTCTATTATTTGGCTCTGTTTTTTCTTTGTAGATTATGTCATATATAATTTCCGTTTATTGTTTAATAACTTTATTCCTCAACAAATAAAATTAAGTTTCGTTTAATTACATATTCACTCTTTTATACTATTCCGTTGAACGTGATGTTTTTTTTTTTTTGGTTTTTTTTTTAAGCGTTTCACCCCAAGCAAGGCGGAAAGCCACTAAGACGCAAGGAGTTACAGAAAATTTGGAGCAAGATCAGATAGGAGTGATAGAAGAAAGGATGAGGAGAAGAGTATTGGATAGATCAAGGCAACTGGAGATACAGAGGCCAGTGAGAGAGAGAGAGAGAGAGAGAGAGAGAGAGAGAGAGTACCGGAAACCCCTTCCTAAACAAGAAACAAGGCGTAAGCCTCTACTCATGTCCAAGAGAAGGGGGAGGAGTGTGGACCGGGCGTTAGGAAAGCCTACCTACTCCTATTACATATAACACATACAACAACAACAACAAAAACAGAGGTAACGATGAGACGGGGAGGTAATTTGCAAAGAGTCCTGGCTGACTATCATTTACCCTTTCGCAACATTAAGTTAAGTTTTAACTGAGTATAAGTCCCAAAATGTGTTACTATGGGCAAACACACTGACGAGTAGGGGGAGAAAGAAAAAAAAATACATAAAATAAAATTTAAACATAAAAAAAAAATAATAGAAAAATAAAGAATTAAAGAAAATCGAAAAAGATTAAAATGAGTTTTCGGTAGAGCGAAATTATACTCACACAGGGCAGCGAGTGTTTGTCCGCTTTCTTCCTCATGATAACAAGTGAATGTACAGCTTACCTTAAGTCCAAGCATCGACCTGGTAGGGGTGGGGATCAACGGCCAATCCACCGCCCTCACCAAATAGTGGGCTTGGGAGGCATGCTTTCAATAAAAATTAAGAACAACAGGAGAAAGAATGGTGGCGAAAACAATTCCAAGTTCAGAAATTTTATCCAGCAACAATAGTCGGCCACTAAATCATGAGAATACTGACGAGACACTTTCACATCTAGCCAAAGACATTCAATTTTACCTTTTTTCTGATTTCTAGAATGATTAGGACAAAATGTGTTACTATGGGCAAACACACTGACGAGTAGGGGGAGAAAGAAAAAATATACAATAAAATAAAATTTAAACATTAAAAAAAAAAATAGAAAAATAAAGAATTAAAGAAAATTGAAAAAAGATTAAAATGAGTTTTCGGTAGAGCGAAATTATACTCACACAGTTTGTCCGCTTTCTTTCTCATGATTTCGACGAACTCTAAAATCTGGTTCTCCTTAGAGAAAGAATTTTGAATCAAAGCGATTTATGGTGATTGAATAAGTTAATAATTGGTTAGATGAATATAGCGAAATACAGGGGAACGAGTAGAGCAGACCACACGAGTTCCCTAATTTTTCCTGTGTTATTCATGTGGCTTGAGTCTGTACGTTGTCAGTGAGGAGAAAAAATTCCCTGTTGACAAGTCCACTGTGCTTTTCGAACAAGCTTTCAGAGACACGTAGCAGATGCTGGATGTACAAATGTGCTTTTAAGAATTCACTGCATTTTAAGAATACTAAATACATACTATGTCGAAGATCCCGCTACGCGAACAACATTATCTTTCTTCATTAGACTTCGATATCTAAGATTCTGTACCAGCTTTATTTTGTTGTCTCCAGTCTGTAACGTGCATGTTTTTGACAAACATGCATTATGCTTTCTTAGAATGAATGTCTAGTTCTTCCATCTTACATTCCATTATTGCCTTATCTCGGAAGTCCCATAGTCTTCGTTCTGTGTCAGCCATCTTCACAGTAGGCAACCCCACACATACAGACGTACACACAATGAAACAGAAATCCACACAAAAATCCACGCCATCAAGTTTTCATTTCTCTCTCTCTCTCTCTCTCTGTTGCTGTATCTCCCTCGCTTTCTCTCTGATTCTCTATCTCTCCCTTTCTCACCCTCTTTAAATCCAGATTAGATAGAGACACTAACGGTTTATTGTTTTCTTCTACTTCCATTTACCGGATTCGTTCAAAACATGGATAATCATGGCTCTCCGCAACCTACTACTCCGTGTAGTTCTTAATAACGCTTATGTTTTAGAGTCCCTCCAACTCGCAGTTCTATTATCCATTATAATTCTATTACACATTAGTTCCGTAGGTATTTAGCCCACTGACCCGCTGCCATAGTGCTTACGATATATCCTGTGCGTGATAAATCTTCCAGGATCTCCTTACTTAAGACAGTCTCTTACATACATGCTCACTTCATGACATTCTCATCATCTTGCTGTCTGTTACCTCAAGTATTCTTTTCATTAGAGGTGGAATTGTCTGAAATTCACTGCTATATAGGAGGATTAATATTACAAAATATTCCAGTACTATTTTCTTTGATCTAACAACATTTTTCCCTTTTCTATTTCCTTTGTTTTTTTTTTTATTTTTTTTTGTTTCTTATGCTTCTTTAACTATTAGTATTTGTGCGTCCCATTTTCCATCCTTTACGTTCCTCATCCTGGTGTTTCCAATTTGTAACTTACATTCTACCTTCTTACAATCAATGATTACTTCTTCGTTCTTACGCTCCATTGCTACCTTGTCTAGTATGTTACGTAGTATTCATTCTGTGTGTGCCGCCAACATAATCTCATCTGCATATCTTATATTCTCAAGATTGAGCTGATCGGGTAAGATCTCAAGTTCTCTCACAGTAGCCTCACTGTAATGCAGTGCACTTTTTTTTTTCTCTGGGCCGCATTTTGCTCGCTTCTCACGAAATTTTATATGACAAAACGCACATTTAAAATTAAAAATAAAAATAAAAAATAAACACGGGGCATTTAAAGGGAGATAACGGATGAAAAGTCAGAATATTATCATTGATAACTCTCTCCTCCAGTTTGCGGACGCTAATTATTATATCCTTAATATAAACAAAGATATCACAATAAGAAAATCGGTCAATAATTATTTAAAACTAGTTATACTAGGACTCATGCATGCAGTTACAAGTAATCCATAATAATGTTTTAAATTTTCTAATCATATTATTTTTGGCATATGAAGTTTTGAAACTGTTTCTAAATCATTGATTGTCTACCAATCATTCAGCCTCACCTGCTATCCTCTTCCACCTCACCTGCAATCCTCTTCCGCTTCACCTGCTATCCTCTTCCGCCACACTTATGAGGCGCGACGCATCGCTTGAGAACCACTGCTGACGAGGATAATTAGATATTGTATTTCCGTTTGAGAGCATCTGCACAGTTACTTTTCTATCCATACGCAGGCGTTATTTTCTAGAATATTTCATCATTCTCCTTAAACAGATTTAGGTTTTCGCGTCGGCTCAGATAGATATTTATGTCGTAAATTATCAAATATTATTTAAGTTATCCATGAAACATACTTCCTTCAGCATTTATAATACATCAAATTTCACCAACTTAAGAGTTGACTGTGACTGAAGATATAACCAGAAGCAGCGCCGAAATAACGGACGTTACACAACGAAGGATTCGATCAGTTAACAGGACGTGAAATGGTGTTTAGTGTACTTGCCTGATAAACTAGTCATTTACATCTTAACTTTTTTTTTCTTTACTAATATTCAAGGCCTATACAAGGCCTAAGAGTCATTCATGGTAGAGGTTTGAACTTTAGAGAAAGAGGCGCAGTTATTCGGCGAATATTCGGTCACTGTTCTCTTGGTTTACTCCTGTCTTTATCCCAAATATTCGATTTGTGTTCTCGTTCGCATAATCCAAAAGGACGATTCGTCTTCCTTTTTCATGGCTCTTCACGTCTTCCTCTCATTTGTAGCACTAAACAATGTTTGTCCGCTTACTCATATTCCTAATTCCAGTTTTGTAATTTCTTTACACAAGCATGGCAAGTGGATCGATGATTCCATCTGACCATTTTTTTTTCAATATATCCTGTGAGTGGCAAGTTCTCCAAACCTTCTTTTCATATGATGTGTTCTTGAATTTTAATTATTATATTTCTTATTCTAATTAAGTTTCTTTTTTGTTCCCATTTCCGTAAATGTCCCTGATATTCTCAGCATTTTTCCATATAACAACATTTTGTCTTCGAGTTTACACTTGTGATGAGATTGTCCAGTACTCACTGACATTTAAGATGATTTATATTACATAGCTGTTGAACAAACGTTGCTTTGTTTCCAAATACATTTGATTCTTTCATAAAATTTGTTTGGCCTTATGATTGTGCCTTCTGATTCCACATAACATTTTCTGTCGTCTGTTAAGACATTTGCCTGAAATTTAAAGATAATTAATTTTCTTAAACAATATTCACTTGGTAAAACTGTTACTATATAAAAACCGATTTGTTTTATCTGTAAATTTTCTTATAACACGTTATCTTCGATGTACACCTTTGTGCAAATTAATTGAAACAAAACGAACAATTCCGTTATTATTTACATTTTTTTCGCAGTATTCCATTGAAACATGACCCAGTGTACATGATAAAACTTCGTATGTCCGTTACACGAAGCCGTTCCTTGCAGATTCCCAATTGGCTTTAAATCAGGACAGTTTCCGTGCTAGTCTATAGTACTTTGATTTGCTCACTGGTAAAGCTTGCCTGTGTGTTTGTGCAGCGTTTCAATTTTCGTACGCTTCCCTGGAGTAATGTCCATCGAAGAAAATGACTGTAAGACAACTAATCGACAGCCGAGACAATAGTATCTGTCCGTGAGAAAAATGTAATGGTATCATGAATGAAGCAATATTTTTCGAAGCTAAACAAAATTCATCATACGCACCGAAAATAGATTCAAATTACTGCACACTACATATGGCCTAATCTGTGGAAAAGTAGAAATCAATTACACCCTGTCACCCCATTGGGTCCAAAACCGACTGTATGCCGAAAGAAAGGAAACTAAAGCACTTGTTTTAATTAATTTGCACAAGGGTGAACACGTGACACTAGGTAAATTAGTATTCAAGGAGAGTTATCTCTTTTGGAAAACCAATGTTCGATTTTTTTTTTTTTTTTTTTTGCTCGTGTCAAATTTCAAAGGTGTTATAAGACAATATCGATCTGTTTCTAAATGTTTACGATGTCTGGAGGTGAAAACACGATTCTTTAAATGTGAAAAATACGACTATGCTAATTGTGAAAATTTACGTATATCCTTATTTTCATGGCAGTATTAATCTGACAATGCTTTATATACGATCCTTCATTCACTTAGAAGAAATCATATTGTTCATACAAGTGGACTCGACCAGTATGTACTTGGACTGCTGCCGCTAAATACCCAGAGCCAATCAGAGTAGAGAGATTGAGATTGTGATTGAGTTGGAGGTAGAGTAATAGTGTCAGGTAACCGCTTGTAGAAGTCACAGTTACAAGCACGTAGACTCTAAGGAAGTCCTACTTCGAGACTGGATCTACCAGACTGTATATATATATATATATATATATATATATATATATATATATATATATATATATATATTATTATTATTATTATTATTATTATTATTATTGCTACTAACCACGTTTCTGGATCTACTAACCGTATTACCAATTATATTATTGTGTAAATACATTTATTTGTTATATTTCATTCCTGCGTTTGTCATTCATTGGAGACTGAATTTCATCTCGGAATCCCCAACACATATTCAAATATGGACTGAAGATAGAAGGCCCCTTGTTTGCTGAAAGAAATATTAGTGATTATATGAAATGTAACTCCTGTCCTCCATTGTGTTTCACTCACAGGGACTTCGACTTGAATCAACAACTGCAGCCAACACGACGTCATTCAACTGCCGACCACATCTAGGCTTTCAGATGAACATAAATACCACTTAGTACCATCACAAAAGCAACGAAGTTTCTCTCAACTACCACAAGATATACCTTGTCTGGTATATTTTGAAATGTTTGCATGAAAAAAAATGGAGAGAAAAACAGATGCAAAGAAACATTTCTCTCTGACTTTCGTCTTTAGCCGATGTGTAAATTTTAAAATGTTTCGTGTAAGGCCATAGCTGACAAGGGTTCCATTAAGTAAAACTTAACAGATAAATATTTTACCAAACAGAAACTGTGATCTGGAATTCGAATGAAATGACACATAACCGAAATCCATCATAAAAATTCAGGGATGTGGAATTAATAAATTCTAAACAGATAAAATAAAGTGGGGCAGCAATAACACATTTAGTATTGGAAATTAGTTGAGTAAAAGTTGCTATGAAAACCAATGTATTAACTCGAAAACTGGGATCGCGTTCTTAAATAACCTTTTCAGATCTCGACTCTTAGATGGATGCCATCCGTAAAGTATCATCTGTGTGCAACCGTTTTCTCAAATCAATGATTTAAAATGGCCTCAAACGAATAATTCTTATAGATATTGACTAAGACTGCCATTCATCAAACTTTATAGATTGGCGCTACAGAATCAGGAAAAAAATCTTTACCAAATAATAAATAATGAAAAATACATATCATTTGAAAATTCCACAACAAAAATGAAGAGCACATGGAACTAGAAGTGAAAATAATGATATAATCAAGCTGATAATTTTCTACATTACCAAATACAAAAGGTTCCGAAGGAGATTCCCATCACTACAAGAAAGAGCAAAGACAGTAAATATCAGAAGTTCAGTTTCCTAAAATATATATTTAATGAAAACGATTAATAAATTTAAATAAACAATTATTTAAGCTTCTCGGTTACTGAATGCCGAATGTTTCCCGTATAGAAATAGGAAAAATCACCATTATCATTCTGGGATGAGGGAATCACGATAAATGTACTTTCTACAACACGAGAGTTCGTTGTCGCGACCTTGAAAGTTCTTAGATTTCTTTTGCCTGTCTGCAAACGCATACATCGATTAATACATTTATCAGTTCTTGACAGCACGAATATCGATAATCTCAATGAATTTGATTGATGAATTCTGAAAATATTATATTAATCTTTCAGATGCGTTTAGTAAAAATTAATGACCTTAGCATTTAATAAGAAAATCAAGAACATGAGCTTTGGATATGCAATATTTATATTTGTAAGCAACACTTTATCTATAGTAGATAGGTTTCGAATCGTGCAAGTGATGAAAATACCGAGACTTATCCAGCTATGTTCAAAAACGTTTGCCGGGAAACAGAAAATCCTTTCTTTGAAAAAAAAAAAAAAAGGATCAAACTAAAATTTTAAGGGTTTATTATGAAACATGTTTCATGAATTGGAATAAGTTTTCGATTAATGTTTTTTTCAACAACAATCTTTTAAATACAACGTTCTTTCAAGATGATCCGGAGTGACTATATCGAATCAATCGCTTCATCTACTGCAAGGAAAGTCGCTTCACTGTGACTTACCAGATACTTTTCTTGATAGAATGTATCTTTACCATTTATAAATGTACCACTCCTCCGTGCATTGGATAGTGTTGCCATGTGCTTCTTTCTTTATGAAATCCAATGAATGATCTATGATGTACTCGAACTAACCAGGTATCTCGACATCCAAGAAATAATTGATCACAAACAACTATTTTTCTCTGTATAGTGTCGCTCGATGAAGCGAGAATCATAACTCTCCACAGATTCCGCATTTTTTTGTAGTATAATATTTTCCATACGTGCACACTGAAGCCTAGACAAGCAGAAGAAAGTCCATATCTGAATCTACCACGGCGGACGAAATAAAGGGTTCGATTTGAAATTGGAATCACATGAAGAAGGTCGCAGCGAACAACAGCCGAAACGTTGTGAATATGGCAATGAAGATGAGGATAAAAGTCCGAATAATGTAGATAATGCAAGTAATCATAATACCTCACCTCAGAGATATAGAGACCGAAACGTTGTGAATATGGCAATGAAGATGAGGATAACATTCCGAATAATATAAATAATGCAAGTAATTATAATACCTCACCTCGGAGATATTGAGACCGAAACGTTGTGAATATGGCATTGAAGATGAGGATAACAGTCTGAATGATGTAAATAACGCAAGGAATCATAATACCTCATCTCAGAGAAAAATACAGACTTCTGTTTGAATTTACAAGTTACTAAAAGGTATTGTCCTACAGGAAAATAACTTAGTGAATTAAAGCGTTGGCTGGTGAATATGGTAACATAGTAATTGTGAGGTCGAACCCTGTACTTGGACGTCATGGAAGCAGGCAAGCAATAACTTAACAGTCTTAAATATAAACACTAAACGCAATATACCTAGACATGGGCAGTGGAACGAGAACAATCTACCCCCGGTAGATTAAATTAAGGGTTCAGTTAAGAATTTCTTGTATGTTGTCCAGATCTATATACATCTGAAGAAGGCCGTTAGCCACAACGGCTGAAAAATTGCGATAATCAAAAATATGATGGTAATAAGTAGTGGAAAAAATGCAAGATTTGTTAACTAAATTTTAATTGGGGGTTAAAAATTCATAAGAATACGGCAAGTAAGAAAATCTCTTAACTTGCAAAAACTCGTATTAACCCTTTCATCCCTGCGTTCCTGAACAATTTTGCCCCTTTTTCCTGAGCTCCTGAGCCAAAAATCGCATATAGTTGGTATGTAATGTTTCACGGCATTAAGTCACTTTTCTCTACACCTGTTCATCCGGTGGCTGGGCATGACGTCATTTTTCTCTACCACCGGCAATGCGGTGGTCAGACCTCAAATGATTAATAATTAATTATCAGGACGCTGCAACAGCCATTGATCAAATCCTAATCAAAGTAAAATCCCTCATATCCAGAATCCCTAATATCCGGGATCCCCCATATCCGGAAACCAGCATATCCAGAGTGCTTCAAATCCGAAGTGCCGCATATGATTTTGATGTGTATATTTGAACTATTTGGGTGATATGTAACTGTTTTTCAGGAAATTTACTTTATATAATTGCTTATGATTATTTCAACCTAATGAATTGTTTTGGTGAAAAAGATGATTGGAATAAGAGGAAAAAACAATTATGGACTTATCGCAAAAAGTGGAAATTTTTAATAGACTACACGCTGGTGAAAGTTCATTGTAACTAATGGCTGAGTTAAACATAGGAAAATCAACATGATACGATATAAAATCTTCCAAAGAAAGTATTCTCCAGCGTTCACACTGTCACAATGAACAAGGAAATAAAAAACAAATATGATTTTGATGAAACCTGGACTGAAATTGAAAAAGGTATTGAAAAGGTTGTCAGTTTTATGGAAAGAAAGCCAGCATTCAGATATGACGATTGCAATAACGCACGTAGAGCTAAAAAGTGACTTTCATTTAAAAATAAAATCAAGAAAATAGAAAAACGCAACGCGGAAAATGTTGAGAATGGCATTAGAAGAGAAAGAATCATCATGCAACAGCGATTAACAAATCCTCGTTACCTTATCTGTTTTGCATACATTGCATAATTAATTTAATGAATTTCATTAACATTACATATTTTTTTCCATAAAATCAATTCCGTTACATTTCACTCACCATTAGCTTATTTTGTTTACTAAAAAAACATTGAAAATAAATGTTAAACCTGATATCAGTTCTTTTATTTTAATCTAAATATAACCCCTCATATCCAGACTTTGTAACAACTTCCTCATATCCTAAAAGCTTCTTAGTCGGGTTGTCAAGGATTCTAGTTTATAAATATTTGACTTGCTGTATTGGAATATGCAACACTAAATATCCCTTTATGTAACACGTATTTTCTTCATATTTGACTATCTTTTAAACACTTCAAATACCTCTGCGTATGAATCAGTTATAATACATTTAATATAGGATAAAATGAAACTGAACAAAGAATAAAACAGCTCCGTAAATTGCTACAAAACATCTGTTGACCATGTTCACCATAGTCTATGAATATAGAATACAGCGCAGTACGTAATCTGTTCAATGAAACAACGTTAAAGATTAACACTCACGAGTCAGACACTCTACTGAATCTGCCTATATCGCCAATACCAGCAGCAACTGTTCCGTAATTCTTCAGTCTTCGATATCAAAGGCTGGCAGTGAATATTCGGGAAAAACATGACCGCCTTTATACACGTCGCATTGAATACTTTGAGCCTTCTGATTGGTTAACCCTTCTATTGGTGAACTATAAAATGAGTCAGCTCATTTTGGCTGGCTCACTAGTACACCAGGTTACCCAAAAATCCCAACAACACCAGCCTGAAAATTCTAGTCATCTTCATAATTAACCTCGTCAGATAGAAACTTTAACATGGATATCAGCCTGGTGCCAAACACGTTCCGAAATATCTGAACTACGGATTTCTAAGATTAATGTTTACAAAAGACATTGAGAGAGTGTGACTTGAAGGTCTTGGCAAAGATTATTCCTCTTTCAACATTGTTTGGTGGCACTACAGATTTACAAATACCAAATAACAGAAACCATATCTCTTGAGGACTACCTGCAGCATCTAAAACTAAAATGGATAGCACATCTAACTCAAAGAGATACGATAAAGTTTCGTATCTGTTTGTACTGGATGTGTCTCACTCGAGAACTTTTTCGGGTTTATAGTTGTCATTGCTGTGTTTCGTAAGTTGAGTAACAGAACAGTTACACGGATAAAAACAATATGGACATTGATTGTCTAGTGGAAATGTTGCAGAAAGGAAGCCTCTTAGTAACGGCAAGAATACACCGACAAGTGATGAAAGATTCGAGAGAGAAAAAAAAAGGAAAAATGCATCATACGTAAGTTTGCTAGCCGTGGTCTACTATCCAAGCGTAAATGACCAGATGTTAAGATCTTATCTGAGAAAACATCATCGTCAACAACAACAACAATAATAACAACAACAATAATAATAATAGGAATAATAAATACCATTATGCTACATCAATCATGGCTCGCATGACTTCTGATATTAATTGATTGGTGTGTTAAAATATACGCCTTTTTTCTATTGCATTAAGATACAGTATATATGTTGTTCAGTATCAAATATTTGCTTGCCAGCTCCCTGACCATAACCAGATGGGAATAGGGCTGGTGCGTTGTGACTTTCTTTTCCTGGGCAAATAAGAGAGAGTAAAAGAAAGAGAGAGAAGTAGTAAGAGAGAGAGAGAGAGAGAGAGAGAGAGAGAGAGAGAGAGAGAGAGAAAAGAGTAAGAGAGTCAGAGAGTCAGAGAAAGCATTATGTCTTGATGTCGAGAAAATTTTATTTTTAAATTTGATGGATGAATCGGAAACATCCCAACCGGTTATATGGTAACAATCCTAATCAGAGATTGTCTGAGTAGATTTACTTACCTGACTTGAACGTATTTCTACTTCAGTTTCTTATATTAGTACTAGGCGTCACTTTTGAGCAGTTCTGCTCAATCACTCAGTAATAACAACAATAATAGTAGTAATAGCACCTTTACTACTACAACAACTACTAATAATAATGGAGAAAGTGTGAAGGATAGGAGTACGATAACTAATAAATAGCTTTTAACCCTCGGGAGAGTACCTGGTATGACAATCAAACCAAATATGCCTTATTGCTTCCATATCTCTTCTGGCGTTCTCCAAGCCTCACTTTCCACCGTTGAAAGATTTCAAAAGCGTTTCCATGTAAAATATTCAAAGGGTCTTAATTTATTAGGCCCTTCCAGCTGAGACATTTCCCTTCTTATCCATTTGTAAGGAAGAGGTACCACTTAGCTTCTTCCTAAGGATTGTTTACCATTATGAAACCTACTTTCGAAAGGTTGCTTCACCAATGACTACGATCTTATCTTCTTCATGACTGGAGTCAACCGTTATCTATCGTATATATACTCATAATAAGCACTTTTTCAACAACAATTATTCAGTAACGCTCTATCTTGAGTGCCTCTTGGGGCTTGTATTAAATGAAAAATAGTATATAAAAAAGCTGATATTGAAAACGTTGACACGCAGATGGAAATACATGGAATAATTATTATTAGTAGTAGCAGTATTATTATTAGTAGCAGTAGTAGTAGCATGGGGAGAGGAAGATTTCGGGGTGTAGCAGTAGTAGAAACTGTAGGGATAGTAGCATTACTAATGTCTGAGAGAGCAGTATGAATAAAGCTGATATACAAATATACGAAGTCAATGTATACTTGAATAAGTGTGTGGTAATACAAAAGACGATTATTTCCCTCTCGTTGCCACTTAGTGACGTCACTTCATATAGGGATGAAAGGGGTCAGTCCGTCAGTTAACTGCCTGGAGTCAAGACACAAGAGATGTTCATTCTGTCAGGGTAGCAAGCTACCACGTGGTGCAGTTTAGAAGACTACAATACCGTTTTCCTATGGAAATATATTGTCACCAGATATAGAAATTATCTCTCGCTCACAGTCCTCTTTTTGAGGGAAAAAAAAAACATGACCTGTCGTTTTTTTTCTGTTTTCAACATATGTCCTCGCCAATAACTTTGCTGATAGATCCGTACCGCTCAAATATGGAATCCTAAATATGATTTCTACAGAAACTCTGAAACATCTCAGCTCCAATTCCCATTGGGAATTATTACAAGTAAGACCCTATCTTTTCGGTTCCGATTCACACTGCTTGTGTAGACTTTTGTTATAGATTCTCTGCGTGAGATACGTGTAAATATGTGTATATAATTTCTCGTGTGACTTACCGACAGAAAATTCTCTCTGGGAACAGACATATTTGTCATTAATTTCGTTCCGGCTTTTCCGTTCAAACGATGGAAAAAGCGGTATATATATATATATATATATATATATATATATATATATATATATAAACTGACCAGAGAATTGAGAGTAACATGTATCTATCCAGCTCTTATCTCAAATAACAACTTAAAAGAGACTGTTTGACCAACACAAGGAATGTTAAAAGATTCATGTTAAAAAGATAAAAAAATTAAAAAATAAAATAAAATAAAAAAACAAATGAAAACTACAGACAAAAGTTCTTTTTCTCCAGTAAAGACATTCATTTCTGTAGTTTAGTGCTACCAGCAAGCAGAAATATTTCTCCTCCCGATGATGGCCATTTCGGTCGAAACTAGTCGAGGAATCTAAATGGAATAATAATAAAAAAACGAAAGAATATTAATCTACAACCCAGTGTGTCTAAAGATTTTAATATATTTAATTTTTTTTTATTTTCTTATTGTTCAAAATATATATATATATATATATATATATATATATATATATATATATATATATAACATGGGCATAATAATGCCAGTAATGGGGAAAATACAAACTGGGCGAATATTCCTTTCTTGCATCGTCACATGTACGTGAGCCAAATAGTCTCTATAGGATTAAACCAAAGCGACGCATGGTCTTTTAAGTGGGAATAACTTAGAAATAACTTAGATCTCTTAAATGGTCTCCAACTGAGATTGTTCGCAAGTATCGTGAGCGACTCCCATGTCGCCATGACTGCCTCACGCTTAAAACATAAAAATATTAAACAGCCATCTAGATAGCCGGCGATTTGTCTCCTGCACAACTCTTGCCCCTGAACAGAGATGCGCAGTTGCCTAAGACCTAAGAGAAAATACCCAACGTGATTATTATTGTTATTGTTATTATTACCAGTTATGTATATTATGCTTCCTGCTCTGTATCCTGTAGATCCGGGTCCAAACTATGGTCCTTATGCTCTATAAGTGAATTGTGATTTAATTGATACCACTTTTCTGAGTATATGGGGCGTTCTTATGAGGGCGTTCTTCTGAAAAAACTTTTATGTTGATGTAACCTGGAATACTGTCAGTAAAATTGTCCATTCCTTTTCCCACGCGACCCAGAGCTCTGATTACTATCGGTACAGTCATAGTCTTCATTCACCACATCCTTCTAATCCTGATCTCCAGGTTCATGTATTTGGACAATTTCTCAATAGAATTTATGGAGCTGTTTCTCACAGAAGGTACTGATATGTGAATGAGCATACACTTCCTGAATTACTTGTCTTTTATGAAAATATCAGGTCTGTTGGCTTTTATTTCCCTGTCAGTTTGAATTATCATGACCCAGAGGATAGTTACATCGTTATTTTGGGTAACTATGTCTGGTTGGTGCTCATACCATCTCTCAGTGGTTTCGATTTTGTGCTTCTTGCATATCTTCCAGTGCACATATGTCGCTACCTTGTTATGTCTGTGGGTATATTCATTTTTTGCTAGTTTCGGACATCCTGAGGTAATATGGTCGACAGTTTCGTCATATTTTCCGCAGATACTGCATTTCGGTTTCCAACCTTGATTATGTGTCTGTATGTATGTATAGCGAGCCACAGAGCCCACCTGTGGTTTATATTGCATCTATGCAGAGCAGACCTTAGTTACAGTTTCTGGGAAAGAGCGTGTTATCTAGCGTGATCAACAATTTGACCAAGGCCATCACACTAAAGCCCTCGGCCCCAATGAGTTGTGACTTCGTGCTAGCACAGCTATCGACGGCCCCAAGGGTTCCGTCTACCCAAATTCACTCACGAGGCTTGGGTCAAACCGTGGTATGTTTTCCGGCACTTTCCAAAGGTGCTGCACGCTTGAGTCAACCTCCCCAGTCCGATAACATCAAGAAGTCTCCTTCCTGACAAATCGACCATGGTGCTCATACCATCTCTCAGTGGTTTCGATTTTGTGCTTCTTGCATATCTTCCAGTGCACATATGTCACTACCTTCTCATGTTCGTGCGTATATACATTTTTTGCTAATCCTGATATAATATGATAGAGAGTTTCATCAAATATTCAGCATATCCTATTATTATTATTATTATTATTATTATTATTATCTTTGATTTTTCTTGTATGCACATTTCCTACCACGTTTCAGAGACCTACGGTCAGAAAAGGCTTTATGATATTTTTCCACTTGTCATTTTTATAAAAAAAAATCCTAAGATCACACACATTTTATATAGATAACAGTCTTCGTAATATGTGAGCTGTACATACACGTATTAATATTATTACTATAAAACGGCCAGTAAATAAAACGAATACTGAGTACAATTATACAGTGAAGTGCAAATACTAATTACCAAATGCATACATTGTAATTTCTATAATAACCACTAATCAATATCACTAATTTTGCAAAAACAAATTAACTCTTGAAAGTAACTGAAAAGTTAAATTTTCCTTGGTTAGCCAGTATTTTTCCATGGACTTTTTTCATCATCGTTATGCTTAAGATTTAAGTTTAAATACAGTAACTTGTTTCCGTGAATTCAAAGACAATAAAATCTACCGCGAAAAGCATACAGCTAATGATTCTCGAGTTGAGAGCAAATTTAACAAAAGTAATTAAATTATCAAGGTGGACAAAAATGCTGGACATCAATTAAGTATCCCAATTAAGTTAAAAATTTAATGAGAACAAATCTATCTATCTATCTATCTATCTATCTATCTATCTGATTCTATTAATTATCTACTCTCTATTCATCGCATTCTAATCATTATGCATCTATTTATCTATCCCATTCTATTCATAATGTATCAATCTGATTTAACCATGATCTATCTATCTATCTATCTATCTATCTATCTATCTATCTGTCTGTCTGTCCCGTTTTTTTCAAAACTATCTGTTTATCTTTCATCCCACTACCTCTTTCTTTATCTGTATCTATAATTCTCTTTCTCTTTCGTTCTATCACCCTCTATGTCTTTCGAACTATACATATCAATCTCAACGCAAAAGATTTTACAAGTGGCGGATTTATTGTTATATATAAGGAACCAAATTCCATTTTCATGCATCTACTGCCGAGCGCTCCGAATTTTCCGGTTGGAACGTTGCGAGGAAGGCTTTTCAAAAGCGAAGTCGGCGTCCTTTCGTTAAAATCAGCTTAATTAGGGCACTTGTTATATGAGGATACGAATAATTAGAGAGTATAATTAGCTGAGCGGATGGCAAGTAATTACAATTTTATCTGGTACGTTGTGAGAGAAATTCGGATTTGAAATTGCGTTTGTTGTGATTAACCAGGAAAGAGACCAAATATGGTGGAGCCGACACCCACTCTCTTTCTCTCTCTCTCTCTCTCTCTCTCTCTCTCTCTCTGTTTTGTCTATATCACTTTCATTGCATATTTCTTTCTGCGTCTCGCAGTCCGTTTGTCCGTACCACCGACCGCCTTTCCTTCCCTCTTTATCTCCTCATTCTCTCACTCTTTACACACACACACACACACACACACACACACACACACACACACACATATATATATATATATATATACATGTATGTATGTATATATGTGTGTGTGGCTGTGTGTATGGGTGGGGGGATGCCCACTAAGTTTTGTGTGCACTGGGTAGATTGAACAATTTCTTCATTTAGAAAGTTTCAAAGCATTTCCGGGTCCCGTCTGACGTTATACAATCCACCCAATGGCGCTCCATGAAAGAGCGAATATCATTTATGGTAATTAGGTTCTTTTTTTATAAATTAGTCATTAAGAGTCTTAAATTTCCGTATATGTAGTGTATATATTCATATATATATATATATATATATATATATATATATATATATATATAGTGAACATATAAGTATAATATTGTACACACTTTTATCTCTGATACTGG
>CAHIKZ030001613.1:2967500-2970000 GCA_903632075.3 Acanthosepion pharaonis | reverse complement strand
TACAATATAATATAAGTATCATACAATATAATATAAGTACCATACAATTAGAAAGAGACATGTCAAATTTCCAGAACACTCCAGGTCACTAAGATGGAAGTTATTACTAAGTGTGAAAAAATATGAGAAAAACATCCTTATTTAGGAGAGAGAAAAATATAACAGCAAAATATAACGATTGACATATCATTTAAATTTTTGAAGGCTAAAGCTTACTGGAAAGGGTGAAGCCGGAAGTGAGATACACAAGCGAGGAGAGCGAGAGAGGGATCTGTTGACATAAACCTTAGGGCTAGATCTAGCCATTTCAACTATGAAATGACGAAACCTTCCCATTGATAATACACACACATACATATGTGTGTGTATAACATGTGAATATTTTATTTAATTATCCGATTTATTTTAGTAATTAAACCTTATTTTTAGTGGATATCCACATTAGAGTAGACGTTCTTTTTATTTATGAAGCATAATATTTATTTATTTACATCTACCGGCCTGAATATACGAGGATTCTTAATAGAAAAAGGTGCGCCCTCCGGCAGGATTCGAACGTGCGTTCTCCTTTTCAAGCTTGGCTTGTTCATCTGGCACTTCATAGACGAGAGGATAAAGCACATCAGATCTCATGACTGTTTCGGCTAGTGGAACGTAGGTTCGAATCCTTCGAATTCCTGTCACTAATACAGTGCTGTTCGATAAAATTGACTCACCTTATCCTTTGAATTTAGCTCAACTTTCGCTTCATCGGAGAAGAGAACATTCTTCCAGTCTTCTACGTTTAAATTTTTGTAATAGTGGAGCCCATTCAAGTCTCTTGGCTTTGTTGGCTTTGCTTATTAGCGGCTTAAACCTTCATGTACAAGATTTGTAGCCTTGTTCTAACAAGATTTGTAACCTTGTTCTGACGGACTGTAGATTTCTTAGCTAGTTATAGTCCTATTCTTTGCAACTTCTCTCTTGATTACCCTGTCAGTTCTATCATCAATCTTTTTCTTTCGTCCCCTTGTTTCGTTCCTTGGATCAGGAGTGGCATCATTATGTGCCCTAAGCACTCGAGAGACAGTTGATTGTGAGGTTATATGAATTTCTGCAATTTCTCTTGTAGACTTGCCTGCTTTTGAAAGGGCAATAATAGATACCTTAAGTGGTTCTGATGTGTGTTCGTACCCTTTCATCTGTTTAGAGACTTGAGTGGCTATTTCAAGCTGTTTTTATACTGTATGAGGCTTTCTGGAATATTCTGGATTAATCTAGATTTAATTTAAGCTGTTCTAAAATTCTATAGTATATTGTTCTGAGTGTATTATAAAATAGTTTTCAATATTTTGTCAAAAGCTCTTTAAAATTACCAGTTTAATCATTAGAAAGCGATATCTTAGTCACTTTTTTGTGTACAGAGTTTTTTCCTGAATCTCCTTTTTATATCCACATTTATAATTATCAATAGAATACCTTAGGGTGATTTTTTTCCCTAGATGGTCGGGATGGGGTTTTTATATTAGTTAGATCAAAAATTATTTTAACCCCACAAAAAATAGACAAAAACATTTTTAGTAAAAAAAATCAGGTGAGTCACTTTTATGGAACAGCACTGCATATCCCTTTGTTTATTTAGGGTTTCAATTATATGGTCTTGCCGGGTAGATATGTGAGCCTTGGGAACAACCTCTGAAATGGCATATCGAATCAGTTTTTTTCCCTCGAGTATACTTCCTACCAATTCTCCGCTCATGCCATCATTACGACGCACGGTTGGCAACTCAAACGGGCGGCATCTGAAATGCCCCGGTGAAGAGTCGGAATCAGCGCATTAGAACTCTTCAGTTCCAACACTAGATGCTAATATAAGCCTGCAACGAGAAATCCTCAACACCCGTCTTACACTTGTTTGCAAAAAAAAATTAATTTATTCATTTTTTACTCTCTTTTTTCAAAAGATATTTGGTTAATCACTTGAATTTAAATTTGAACAGCTTGTCCTATAATTCTATTTGACAAACTGGAAAAGCCTAAGAAAAGGTTATATTTCGATTGGCCAATCATAGCACATTTCCTCATGTCGAACGTCAATCTACATTAGAGATAGCGGAAAAGAACTTAAATAAATTGACAGATCAGAAAATCCTATTTTCTTTCCCCCCAAAAAAACAAAACCTTCATCACATGAAAGAAAACTATTCCTAGCAATTATTATTAATCATTGACGATCGTTTATTTAAACTATCATTTATTTTGGTATTTTAATTGAAATTGTTTTATTATTAACAGTAAAGGTACCTTGAAATTTTTTTTTAGATGAAGTAAACTATTCACGATTTCATTGAAGCCCTTGAGAAAGGAATAGACCCAATGCCCCCTACTTCAGCTTTGAGTGAAATAGCAGCGTAGATGGAGCGCTCTAGCGTTAGCCTTTTACAATGATATTCACACTGGACAAGGCCCAAAAGCCACACGAGTTAGAGGGTTACAGAATAACAGACAGACACAACAAACA
>CAHIKZ030001613.1:2955000-2962500 GCA_903632075.3 Acanthosepion pharaonis | reverse complement strand
GGTGTGAACATTTTACAAAATAGAAACTCAAACTGGAGATCTGGAGAGAACTTGCGAAAAAAGACATTCAAATTGGACATCTGTAGCGAACTTTAGACAAAGTAGTCAACCAAACTGGAAGTCTGGTTTGGACCTTAATCAAACTAGACAAAACAGACAATCAAATTGGTGAACCTGAGTGAACTTCACAGAAAGTAGACATTCAAACAAAAAAATTTGAACTTACTTTCGACAAAACAGGTATTCAAACTTGAGATCTGGATTGAAATGGAGGCAAAACTAAATTGAAACTGGTGCGCTGGATAAAATCTAAGGCAAAATATAAATTCAAACTAGCGATCAGGAGAGAAGATGGGAAAATGACATTAAACTGGAGATTTAGTGTGATCATTCGACAAAGTAGACATTCAAAGAGTCTATACAAACAAACCTTCGTAAGAAAGCCATTCAAACAGGGGTTCTGATGTGAACATGACATTTAAACTGGATATCTTAGAGACGAATTGAGGCAAGTGCAAACCACTTTCAACCTGGAGATCTGTAGTGAAGTTGATTCAAAATAGACATGCATTTGAAACATTTGAATTTGAAACAAACTGAGCTTTCAAATTGAAGATCCGGTGTAAACATGAGTCAAAGTAATCGTTCAACCTGGAGATCTGGAGTGACTTTCGATAAAATAGCTATTCAAACTGAAAATATGGCATGAACTTTCGAGAAAATAGACTTTCAAACTGGAGATCTGGAGCGAACCTGTGACAAAACAGATATTCAAACTGGATATCTGAAATGACCTTGAGACAAAATAAGACATCTGGAGCGAATTTGCGACAGAATAGTCATTTCTCAGTGGAGATCTAGGGCAAACTTGAAACCATGTCAATCGATCTGGAGGGAACTTTAGACAACAAAGAAATTCGAATTTAAGATCAGAAGTAAACTTGAGGATAAGTAGGCATTCAAACTGGAGAGAGAGCGAACTTGAGGCAAAATTGACTTTCACTCTGGACATCTGGAATGAAGTTTCGACAAAAACTGGACATCTGGAGTGAACGTCAGAGAAAACAGACATTTAGACAAGAGTTATGGAGTGAACCTGAGACAAAAAACATTCACACCGGATATCTAGAGAGAACTTTTGGCAAAGTGGGCTTCAAACTGGATATCGGGAATGAACATGATTCAATGTAGACATTCAAACTCGAGATTACAAGTGAATTGAGATCTGGCGTGAACTTGTGACGAAATAGATAATCAATCTGGATATCGGATGTGAATTTGAAACAAAACAGACATTCAAACAGACGATCTGTAATGAACTTGAGGCAAAATATACATTCAAACTTGAGAATTTCAGTTAATTTAAGAAAAAAGTCGTTCAAAATGGTAATCTATATTGAGGAAAAATGGACGTTCAAAATATAGATCTGGAGATAACTTGAGACACATGACATTTGAATTCACTACAGATCTCCAGACAAAATAGAAATTCACATTCAAGATCTGGAATGAAGTTGAGATAAAAATATATTAAAGCTGGGTATATAGAGTAAACTTGTGACCAAGACATTCAACCGGGGATCTGGAGCAAACTTGAGAAAAACTGACATTCAAATTTGACATCTTGAGTGAACGTTGTACAATATACACATTCAAACTGGAGATCTGGCGTCAACTTGTGACACATTACTTTCAAAAACAAAATAGACCTTCTAACTTGAGATCTGGACTGACATTCAGACAAAATTGATATATACTCTGGAGAACTGTACAAGGCATTCAAACAAGGATGCATCTGGGCATTCAAACTGGAGAGCTGAAGTGAACTTAAGACGAAATAGACATTTAGTCACGAATGAACCTGAGACAAAATACATTAGACCTGGACATCTATTGTAAACTTGAGACAAAAGAGTTTAAACTGGTGACCTGGAGTGAACTCGAGACAAAATATACAGTCAAACTGGACATCTTGAGTAACATTTAGACGAAATAAACATCCACCCATGAGATCTGGAGTGAAATTAAGACAAAAGTCATTCAACCTGGACATCTGGAGTGAACTTGAGTCAAAAGTCATTCAAAATACAAATATGGGGTGAACTTGAGACAAAAGACATTCAAACTGGAGTTCTGGAGAGCACCAGAGACAAAGTAGACATTCAAAATGGAGAGGTTAAGTAAAATTTAAGACAAATTTAAAATTATAGATCTGATGTGAACTTGAGACAAAATAAACTTTAAATGCGAGATCTGGAATGAAGCTGAGGAAAAATAGTCATTCAAACTGGAGTCCTGGAGAGCAATTGCGACAAAGCTGACATTCAATCTGGCGATATGTAGTGAACTTTAGACAAAATAGACTTACAACTTTAAGATCTGTTATGAAGTTGAGATAAAATATACAATCACTTGGAGATCTGGAGTGAACTTGAGACAAAATACATTTAAACTGGAGAGCTTGGGCGAACTTGAGAAAAAATAGGCATACAAATTTTAGATCTAGTGTGATCTTCAGACAAAATAGACATTAAACCTGGAAATATGTGCTGTCTTTTCCCCATTGGGCTCTTAGACATATTTTAGAGGAGAGATTTAAGGCTCATAATATATATTGATTTTTTGAAATTAGCCAGTAAACTTTGTTATCATGGTCTGAGAATCTTCCTTGGTAGATCGTTAATACAGATGAACTAAAGAAGGAGCCGGTAGTATTGTATGACGTCTCCATTGCGTAAACTGCTGTGTTAGAAAATATAACGACACAGTCTTTCGATATGTATATGATCGTATGCGTCGAAAAATAAAAGCCTTTTATAACGCCCTAGGTTGACATAGCGTACATTGATATAGGAATTAAGTACTGTTCATCCATACTCTATTTTTAAACCTCGGATACTGATCGGAATATATTTACTTGGTAATAAGGCTATAATATCTCCACGTTTAAGCATGAATAGAAATAGCAGGAAGATATATCGAGTACAGAATGCATTAATTCATTCTCTGTTGTATTGCATTGTTTCAAACGAGTATTATGCAACCTGTATTAATTTAATCATTAATTCCGTCCGTTTATCGATCGGCTCACGCTGCCCGCTTCTATCTGCGTTGCGTTGTCATGCTAATTTCGATACGAGATATGGATCTATGTGCTTGTACCCAGACTGTTGAAAGTTAGTGAGCATTTTAATAAAATTCAAACCAACTGGGCTCGGCTAAACTCGATGTCATGAACAAGATTACAAGCTGAGAACACACGCACACATACATATTTATGTGCGCATGCATGCTTATAAAACGTGTTCCAATAACTTGGACCGATTTTAAATGTGAAGTAAGTTTAAGCGTCTAATATTCTTCTTCTTTTCCTTTCAGAGTTAACAATTTAAGTTCCTGGCAATTTCCACCATTGAAAGACTGACAATCAAAGTTCAACTATTATAATGGAATCAGATGTGCGGATAGTGTAGCGTTTAAATTAAAAAAAACATTCAGCGCTTTATACGTTGAAGTCCACAAGACTCTATATATATATATATATATATATATATATATATATATATATATATATATATATATATATGTGTGTGTGTATAGTTAAACGTAGAGAGCCAGACAAACCTACCAAGGTTTCACCTAAGCAGATCGTCAGGAAAGGCTGGCTACGCTCCATGTTAGTTGATTTTAAAAAGAGCTCGATAGGTTAGCCTAGAGCTGGATTATTATTAATAGAAATCTGATAAGTATAAGAAACTATACTCACTCGGAAAACTTCGGTGTCTTGATTTGCAAATACCAAAGGGAAAAAAAGTATAAAAAAAGAAAGAACCAAGAACATGTACGTTAGCCGAAAATAATCGTCTAGCATGCAAGTCCAAAGTCCAAAGAAAAAAATCCCAGATGCGAGTACCCAAAACAACTAAATAAACTGCTCAATACAATGAGTAGAGCAAGCCTAGTTAAACCTAGAGTGCCAGACAACCTACCAAGGTTTCACCTAAGCGGATCGTCAGGGAAGTTTGGCTTGTTTATTTGCAAATCAAGACACCGAAGTTTTTCTGAGCGAGTGCAATTTCTTATACTTATATGATTTCTATTATTATTATTATTAAGAATAATAAAAAACATATATATATATATATATATATATATATATATATATATATATATATATATATATATATATATATCACTCTCCTACTAGAAACTTTTACCTTATCTAACAGGTTTGTATATCCGTTGAGATTCTTTTTGTCCCAGAGAAATGCAAAATTAATTTAATTAAGACCCTTACGTATAGGGCTCTCATGATCTGTTCGGACATCAAGTTGGATGATGAACTCAGGTTCATCACTTCTACTCTCTGCAACAATACCTACCCATTGGGTATTGTTCAAGCAATTATTAAGGGAAAAAATGCTGAATTTAACAAAGTGAAACCCGCTATAGCAAAAAGATGTCCTGTTTATCTACGCCTTCCTTGGCTAGGTAGTATCAGCGATAGGTTTGCTAAGCAGGTTTCTACAGCAATTCGACATTGTTACTTTGCGGCTAATACTCGTGTTGTTTTCTCTGCCAGGCCCGTTCTTCCGTCTACACGTAGGGATGTTTTCCCACCACACCATAATAGTTCACTAATTTATTCCTTTATATGTAGTTGGGGTTCGCACTACATAGGGAGAACGGCGCAAAGGCTAGATGCTAGAATAAAACAACACGCTCCAGCGAAAATCCGAAACCGGAAGTACACTCCCTCGGACATTCTGACCAATACGTATGATCCATACGTATTGGTTCCATCGCAGAACACCTTATGAATAGGCATAAGTGTGCCGTTAGTTTTAGTGCGGGCGCTTTTACCATACTTAGCAAGTTACACTCAAATTACCACCTAAAAGTGTTGGAGGCCATCTATATTCTATCGTTAAATCTTTCTCTTTGTAAACAGATGGACTTTATATTAGACCTCCCACTAAGTACCATTAATTTTTTTCCCACAATAAACTTCGTTCATTGTTCTTTTTTTTTATTATATAATTTACTCGATTTAGCTCTGCTGAGCGAGGTACGAAACTGGTTAGCTAGCCCGTTTTTTCTTTTTGACTTTTTAATATCGTGAGTGGTAATAATAAAACAAATTTTTTGTCTATTCATGACATTATTATAGAGATAACATTTTTTCTAATATTTCAAATACCGTCTAATCAATTCACACAATATTTTTACACCATGTTGGCAACACTGACGAGCGCAATCACTGAAATTTTTGCAGTGATCGGCGCAATGTAAACAAATTGGCGCCATATTTATTATCAGCGCGGTGATTTGAACGTGCCAAATTATTAGAAAGGTTTAGTAAAATTCCCAGAATTGAACAAACAAAACGTTTATTAATGTTGAATGTGAATGTTTATGATCAAAAGAAGCTAATAAATAAGATAATCAAACAAATAATAACAGGTACAAATAAAGGCACAGTTTTAAACAAATTAATAGGGAATGTGTTTTCCCTGTTTTGAAATTACTTGAAGAAGTTGACGATCCATAGAATTTGTTAATTGTAGGATGTCATCTGCTGAAATGCCGCGAGATATGTCAAGAATTGCTTCCCACAATTCAGCGTTGCTCCTGAATTGTTGTCCGTTGGCGTACAGTCTTCGCTTCATGATGCTACAAGAGTTTTCGATTGGGTTCAAATCCGGAGAATTTGCTGTTTCAAATATTCAGTAGTCTTGTGGGCAGCATGTGAGGAAGTATTATCTTACATGAAAACAATGGCCTTTCTGAAGGTAACTCTTTGCTTTTTCATCCACGGTTCAAGATGCTCCTTCATAAAAGATATGTATGTATCAGCAGTCATTTTGATGCCATCTGGTACTCTCCATGGGCCCACTAATGCTTTCCAATAATACCACCCCAGATCATTAAGCCTCCACCGCCTTGTTGGCGTCTCAAACGCTGATGGCGATTCTGTCCGTTCATTACCCAGCCTTTGCACCATCTATCTGACCCATCACGTGTTGCTCGAGTTTCGTCTGTGAACAAAACTTTAGAGAAGTCAATCTTCATATTGTCCTCGGCCCATTTCAATCGATTTTGAATGTGATTTCTCGTCAACGGAGGCTTCGATACAGGTTTGAGTGTTGTTAATATTTACCTCAGAGACCGACATCAAGTACTTTTAGACACAGCAGGATCCCCAATGCGACTGAAAAGCTCTTGACAGTTTAAATCGTGACATGAGACGACGTGAAATAACACTCAGCTTCCATATCTGCCCTTTTGCGTACTTGTGTAGGGTCGGCGGTGAACTTTTTTACTGTTTGATGACACCTCCCTATTATTTTAGAAATTTCTAGGGTAGATTTACTTTTTGAGAGTTCTGATGTGATAGTTTTCTTTTCAGCATCACTTAAACTGCTTTTACGGCCCATCTTTTCACTAAATTTTACACTTTACTAATAATTTGGCACGCTCAAATCACCATGTTGATAACAAATATGGCGCCAGTTTGTTTACATTGCGCAAATCAGTACGAAAATTTCAGTGATTGCGCAGGTCAGTGTTGCCAACATTGTGTGAAAAATTTTGTGATTGGACGGTTTTTGAAATATTAGAAAAATAGTTATCCCGTTAATAATTTGGCATGCTGTATATATATATATATATATACACAAACATGTTTGGAGGTACAAAATTTATAAATAGTTTTAAAAACAAGGAATGCATTAATTTTAATTTTAAAAGTCTCTAGGGCCCTTTCAGCCAACATCTCATCAGGAGACAATCGTTGGATTAGCGAAAAGAATATAAACGATATTGAAGAGCAAAAAAGAGGGGGAAACACACTAAAATAACAAACAAGTATATATACTTGTAACGAGGGGAAGGGAAAAGAATAAATTAGCGAGGGACAGTTAAAATAAAATATCCCCCAACAGATTCAGAGACTTTATAAATTCTTTCTGCCGGCAGAGAGAAGGTTTTCTTAAACCTATACAGACCGATTCCAAAATCTTCAAATGATTATTGAATCGGCTGTATGAATAATTTAAACCACTCTTTTTAAACAACTTGGCGCAAGCTATATTCTCAACTAAATGTTGAGCAATAGCCGACTCCATATTCATGGGGGGAAGATAGCGTATTCTATCTATCTTACCAAGTCGTATTTTGGAAGGTACGTGCTGATTAATTCTAGTTTCCAAATGCAAGGTTGTACGCCCCACATAACCAGCAGCACACTGGCAATTAAATTCATATACTAAATTACTCAATTTGATGTAGGGCAATACATCCTTGCGAAAAGACGGAAACGCAGACCTAGTTTGAAAAATGCTACGTAAAGCAACTGATGGGAAACAACCGGAAACAGACTTGCTAACCTGCTTAATTAAGCCTTGACACCTATCCCCAATCCAGGGAATCTTCAAATAAACCGGACATTTAGAAGGTCCCTGGATTTTAGGGGAATGAAATTCCTTAGTCTTCTTACTA
>CAHIKZ030001613.1:2940000-2945000 GCA_903632075.3 Acanthosepion pharaonis | reverse complement strand
GGGAATTAGATTGATTTTGTAAATTAAGTACATCTGTAGCAGACTTCCAAAAGACCACTAGCATTTCAGAAAAAAAACAAAACATGGTCGTCTTAATAGACTTAATATATATATATATATATATATATATATATATATATATATATATATATATATATATATATATATATAACTAGACTTTCGAAAAACCCTCGAATTTTGATTTGCTAATCAAATCAATCTCGAGGGAAAAAAAGGTTTTAAAAAAGAAAGAGCTAGAAACATGGACTTCTGCCGACAAAAAAATCGCACAGATGCAGGTCTGAAGCCCAAAGAAAAAAACCCGATACGAGTAACAACTAACTAACAAAAGAGCTCAATACAACCGTAGAGCAGACAATACAACCGTAGCCAAACTTTCCCTGACGATCCGTTTAGGTGGGGCCTGGGTAGGTTTGTCTGGCTCACTAGGTGTATCTATATATATATATATATATATATATATATATATATATATATATATATATATATATATATAGAGAGAGAGAGAGAGAGAGAGAGAGAGAGAGTAAAAAACATGTTTAAACGAACAATTACTCTCTAATTATCCCACAAACTTACATACATGCATACATACATACATACATACATACATATATATATATATATATATATATATATATATATATATATATATATATATATATATATTAATTTTAAACTACAATTATAACAGAAGACTAGAATCATACTTAAATGTATCACATAGTTTCTTCACCTTATTTTATTGTTGTACTTGTTGTCTATAACGGTGATAAAAATACTACCTACACCATTCTGATGATGATTCACGTGTATCGAGAGCTCGGAATACGGCAATTATATTGGTTTTGGAAATTTAGTAAATCTGCAGGAACATAGAATTAAAAACAAAAACAAAAAGTTAACTATGTATTATTTCGCTTCCCAAAACTTGAAGACGAAAATAAATAATTATCTAAGCATTTTAAATTTATAAAGACTTTCCTCCTCACATAATCATATATATTATTTATGGTTTCTAGGTAGGCCTAAGCTTCTTCCGAATCGTATTCTGATGTTGCGAGTATTCTAAATTCACCGACTCTGTTCAGATACGACATAGACTTTAAGGAGACAGAGACTTCTATTTCTGTCTGTAGAAGCTGACGATATGATTGCAGGGTAGTTGCTATTCCGAAGGGTACCTTTCTTGCTGTATGTCTTGCTCGCCATATTTTTGTGGGATTTTTGTTGCAGGCAACGCTTTTTTATGCGCCATGGATTGTTGGAAATGAAGTGTATATATATGACTTATACATGTCTGCTTCTTATATATGTGTAATACTATCCGAAACAAATATGGTGATGACTAGAACAAGTATAAAATCTTATTAAGTGGGTGTTTCGACTATGCGTTTTGAGTTCTTCTTCAGGTAGAAATGAAAGCCGTGTGTAAAGAAATGTGATAGTGGGCACACAATAAAATTACCTTATCAGATTCGACCACCAGGAATTAAAACGTGTTTATTAGTTTGACCAAAATTTCAATTTAGTTAATGCCAGACTGATCAGGAGATGAAAGTATTCACTAAGAAAAATAGAAAAGTGTGTAAGACAAGGATGTGTCATCTCACCAGACTTCTTCTTTTATGTGCCGTAGCCCTTCAGGACGTAGGTTTTCATGGCTCTCTACTTCCCTCTTCTCCCTTGTACCCTTGTATCTCTCAATATGTTGGTTTTTTTTTGTTGCTTCTCTCAAAACCTGTTCCCTCATCCACTTGCTTAAGCCTGCTAGATATGTCACACTTTGCTCTCCCTTGTCGCTCTTACCTCTAATCGCCCTGTGAATATCAGATTCTACAAGCCCTGCTTTCTCATTACGTTTTACAGAAATTTCAGCTGCCTCTTCCTGATGTTAAGTATAAGCTTCGTCCTTGTTTGCATCTTCTCCAAATGCTCATCATTGCTCACATGTTTGGTCTATGGTATCCATAGCATCCTTCTGTACAACCGTACCTTTGTTCCCTCGAGTCTCTTATTCATCTTTGATGAAATCGTCCAGCATTCGCTGCCGACAAGAAGGACAGATATCACATAACAGCTCAGTATTGTTTTCTTTGTTACCTAAGAAATCCTCATGTCTCGGAATACTCTGCTCAGCTGTTGGGGTGTGCCCTTGGCCATCTCAATCCGTCTACGGATTTCAACGTCGCATTTACCGTCCTCTGTCAATATGTTCTCCAGATATCTAAATTTCAGCAACTGCTTGATTTTAGTCTCCCCGACCTGTAAATCTCAGTTCGTTCTCATCTTTTTACTGAATACCATGCGTTCCGTCTTCTTGTAGTTTATGCTTAGTTCCTTCTCGCTTTCCTTCGCTAACTTCTGTAGGACATTTTCTAATTTGCTTTCTGTGCCTGCTATCAGCACTGTGTCAGCTGAGTATCTAATAATGTTAAGGTTGTGGCCGCCAGTGGTGAATCCTGTTAGCATTTCCTGAACTTTCAGAATTGCCTTGCTGTATAGGTTGAATAAGTCCGGTGAGAAGACACATCCTTGCCTTACGCCCCTTTCTATTTTTGTATATCTGCTGAACTCATTCTCTATCTGCATCCAGGCTGTTTGCTGCCAGTATAGCTTCTTGATTATTCTAATATTCAACCTATACAGTGAGGCGATTCTGATTGAACTATAAATACTACAGCAATCCATTGTTGCCAGCCAAAATCTTAACATCATAAGATATGCAGATGACACCGTACTGACAGTAGACAAAAATAAAACGACAAAACTCCTACAGAAGTTATTGAAGGAAAGCGAAAAGAAAGGGTTAAACATCAACTACTAAGAGACAGAATCCATGGTTGTTAGTGAAAATGATGAGCAAAAAGTGAGAATTGAAAATCTGAGGTACCAAAATCAAAATTGCAGAAATT
Organism: Acanthosepion pharaonis; assembly: GCA_903632075.3. Taxonomy (NCBI): domain Eukaryota; kingdom Metazoa; phylum Mollusca; class Cephalopoda; order Sepiida; family Sepiidae; genus Acanthosepion; species Acanthosepion pharaonis. The sequence continues at coordinate 2,942,064 of CAHIKZ030001613.1, read as the reverse complement.
TAAAAATCTGGGAAGTGTTTTAACAGAGGACGGATAGTGTGACACTGAAATCCGAAGACGTATTTGGTAGCCAAAATGCATTCCAAAAACTAAGCAAAATAATAAGAAATAGAAATATTTGACCAGAAACAATGAAAAGAATAATAAAATGTTAATGTTACGTGTCCTGCTTTATGACAGTGCGTACTGGACAATGAAGAAGAAACATGAAAGGAAGAAGTGACATGAAACAATAAAAATATGTTTCTACATAAGGATGGTGAGGATTTCATGAGTCGAATATCTAGGCAACAACGAAGTATTGACAAAAGAAAGGAAACAAAAAGCAAACTTATACGTAATACCAGAAAGAGTTTGTTGAGGTTTCTGGGGAACATAATGGGGAATTAGGGGCTTACAAAAACTGATACTGACAGGACAAATCGAGGGCAAGAGAAACACAGGATTTGAAATTGAAATTGACTATGACGAAACGCGTTCATTATAACTGTGTATATTTCATGCGCATTTACAGAAAATCCACAATCATCAAATAGATTAATTTTTGTCTTATTAATTCACTTTGGAGATAGATTTAAATGAGATTGAAAGTACTTGGGAAAATAAAAGAAATGACGAAAACTACGGCACATTCCTTAATAAGTTTAATAAGAACATTAAGAAATTGATCAGTTAATTTGAGAGAATTAAAATAAAATAAAGATACATATTATATCGAGATTATTGAAGCAAACATGTTCGAAAGAAGATATACTGCCTAAATACACGCACGCGCAAACACACATACAGACGTACAGACACATGCGCACAAACACATATATACATTTTTTTTTATATAGGGCTATTTTATATTTATCCGGGCATTAACTATGGATGCATAGATTTTATTTGTTGGCTGTATTGATGAATTAATTGATAATTTAGGACATCAATATTAAAAAAAGCCAATAAGTAAAACATCCTTCTTGCTCAAATTCCAAGATGTGTCCACATATATATATATATATATATATATATATATATATATATATATATATATATATATATATATATTTTTTTAGGTATGCTATATTCATGAGATTAAGTGCTGAATATCAAAGATAGATCGTATGTAAATTTAATATTGAACATTGAAGTCAACACTTAGATGCGACAGGCTGTTTCATGTAAAACGTAATCATCAGGCGGTTTGATGTTTGCGTTTACCCTTTGACCGTCTGTTGTCTGTCAGTGTTGACGTTCAATGTTCACGTTGATATATATATATATATATATATATATATATATATATATATATATATATATATATGTGTGTGTGTGTGTGTGTGTGTGTATACGTATAGGATTGGCATACGCGAAAAATCTAATAAGCAACAAATATTATTTTTTAAAAGAGTGCTCAATACAGAGTAGAGGAAATATACTTATTTATTCGAAAATTATAACATAAATATTTTTTTAAAATCACTACAATTATAGCCATTTTGCTTCAGTTTTACATTCAACACTATCACTTGAAAAGAAACCAGATGTGTTGAAAGAAAATGGCTATTTTTGTACTGATTTTATAACATATTTATGTTATAATTTTCAAATAAATAATTATACACACACACACACACATACATACATACATATATATATATATATATATATATATATATATATATATATATATATATATATAAGCAAATATATGGTTATAAATCCGACAGTATGAAGAAAAATATATACGGAAAAAACAAACAAAAATTCTTATATACAATTTGTTCTTATGTACATCGTCTTTGTCATGTTGTATTGATAATGTTATAATTTATGAATATGTCCTGAAGATGGTTTATTAGACCGAAACGTCCGACGTTGACATATTAACATTAAAACAGTATAAATTGTATATAAGGATTTTTGTTTGTTTTTCCGTATATATTTTTCTTCATATATATATATATATATATATATATATATATGTATGTATGTATGTATACGCAAAAATTAAGAGTACAGCATTACAGCGGACTGCCATTACACTTGAACTTGCGTTTGACAAAAATCAGGCAGATT
>CAHIKZ030001613.1:2835000-2935000 GCA_903632075.3 Acanthosepion pharaonis | reverse complement strand
TGTTTTTTCTGTATTTTTCTTTCATACTGTCGGATTTATATCCATATATTTGCTTACATATATATGTATATATATATATATATATATATATATACTCGCTTACTCAAATACATATATCCATAAAAAATAATGTCTAAAATGGCAAAAGATTTTCCTTAAATAGTTTTTATTTCGCAGAAGGCTTTCTGTAAGTTGTACCAACACTTCTTCTTACTATCTATCTATCTATCTATCTATCTATCTATATATATATATATATATATATATATATATATATATATATATATATATATATATATATATATATATGAAGAAAGAAAGAACAGTAAGATATATAATCCGGTGTTCTTATAGATATTTTATTTTTAAAAAATAGTGCTTAATGTAAATTTACAGAGCATTAATATTATAAATTAATTGATTTAAAATATGTTTTTTTCGCTACGCAGTTCTAATCATGTTTCAAAAATGGAAGCTAAAAGCTTCGAATTTAATTTTTTAATTAAATTAAAGACATTAGTTCCATTTCATCCTCATCGCTGTATTTTGTTGTATCAGTTATTAGTTACGTTTTGGTAGCGGGTAGTGATGTATTTTTCAAGGAATTCTGACATCCGTTAAATGCATGTCGTCTGGATTTTTTTAAAAACATTTATTGTTAACGGCAAAAATTCTTACGGCATTTTTTTTCTATTTGCATACTTAACTATTTTTGGGGTGGGTTTAGGTTAGAATACGTTTTATTTAACTACGATTTTAAAAAATATTTTCACTTTTAATTTTTAATATACTATATTTCTTTTTAAAACAAGTAAATGTATTAAAATGACTTAAAGTATGTAAAATTATTTTCACATCAAGTATAAGTATGTATATTACTAGGTCACAATTTTTTAATGAATTGTTGCGTGATTACCATTCCAATGTAATAAATTATAACCATGGAATAGTAGTGTTTGAGACTTGGCTTTACGTTCCGGACAAAATAAAGACAAAAAACTGTCTGACATGTGGATATTTATTATGGTGGCTCATGTGAGCCGAAAGCTTAAATTGAGGAACAGGATAACAAAAAACATTCCAATGTTGGACAGTATTTGCCGTTATTTTCTCTCCAAATTAAAATAACTATACGAAACTTACAACGACTCTTGATCTAACATAATAAATATTCGTTGTCTCGTATATGTTTTAATACATACATATATATATATATATATATATATATATATATATATATATATATATATATATATATGCATATGTTTTAATATATATATATATATATATATATATATATATATATAAACACACACACACACACACACATATATATATATATATATATATATATATATATATATATATATATATATATTTATATATATATATATTAATTAAATACATATACGTTTACATTCGCACACGAAACCGTAGGTACACGTATATATTTTAATTAGTATATATCTTTGCTCTGTATAACCGCATCGAGCACTATCACGTTTACACCTCATGCATAAATTTGGTTAATATTTATTTACTTGGCCGCGGATGCACACCCGCACACGTATACACGGGTACATATATATATATATATATATATATATATATATATATATATATATATATATATATGGCATTTGAATTTTCTGCGTGCTTACAGCCGTCAAAATGGCTACTTCAGAAGGAAACGGCGTAAATTGTGTATAAGACATTCTCCTTTATCTTATTGTGCGCAGAACATTTTGGTAACATCTTTTATATATTTTTACTAGAAGTGTTATACTCAGCTGCTACGAAAAGATTTGTCATTTTTTAAGCGCATATTCTCTTTCAATCAAATTAGCAGATGTGTGTAAGGACTTTTAAGCGTTTGTTCAGGGTCGCTTTGGATTTGTTGCTTTTCAATCATCCTAAATCCATCTTTCTCTCATTCTCTCTCTCCACCATTCTCTCTCTCGGTCTCTCTATATTAACAACGTAACCGACAAAGCGGGCCACTGGTTTGGTTCGTTTAAAAAAAATAAAAAAGACGCACGTGGCCAGATCCATTTCAAGTGCTGTGCTTAAAGACTGGTACTTAATCGTAAATGATGGTTTTTAAAATCACCTCACTTTCGCAGGTACTTGATTATTTAGGATTCTAATATACATCTTCTGCTCATCATTTGATATACGAAGTTGATGCTTTCGCTGAGGAGTTATATGGGGAAGCGTAAGTGCTTGTTTTTTTTAGTAGTCGGGTCGGTAATTACTAACTATTTCTTTTTCAAGTACCGAGAGGAATCATTTTCATCTTTCGTACATTTGGGCAGACTTCAGATCAGAATCATCGTTGTTATTATTTTATTTCTTGTCTAACTTATCATAGATTCTTTTTAACAAGATTCTGGGTTAATAAACACTTCGGCCTTCTTCCCAACAAGCGTGAAGTTTGGAAGTAAAAAGCATATACCGTCTTATGTGTGTAAGCACGTGACAAAATATGTATTTATTTATGCTTACGTATGACGTTCATTTTTGTTGGTAGTCGAGAAAAGAAACAAAAATGCTTGCACTGAAAGGAACCTCTTGGTATAAAACTTCATTAGTTACAAATAATAATAATAATAATAATAATAATAATAAAAAAAATAATAATAATTATCCTTGCTGCACAGGACCAATGCTTGTTAACTAGGAATTATCAAGCACATATACTAAAATATTGTGTCGTCCCAAAATGCAGATTCTGTGATAAATATCCAGAAACGATTGATCATCTTGTATAATGTTGCACAATATTGGCACCCACTGAATATAAAACCCGGCATGACAGAGTGGGCCAATATCTGCACTGGAAAATCTGCAACTTCTAGGGGAAGGAAACTGGAAGAAAATGGTATGAACACCACCCAGACCCGGTTACGGAGATAGGACCTGTTACACGTCTATGGGATTATACAATACACACTGACAGAACAATCAAGGCCAACCGGCCAGATATTGTTATTAAAGACCACAAAAAACGGTACCTTCTTATTGATATGGCAGTCCCTGCTGACTGCAATGTATCTTGAAGATATTCAAAAACTTGTCAAAGTACAAGGACCTTGAAATAGAAATCTCGAAAATGTGGCATATGGGAACATCAACAATCCCTGTTGTAGTTGGAGCCCTAGGACTGGTTGGGAAAATATTGCAGTAGACTAATTGAAGGGATTCCTGGAAGTCCATGCCTCAAGGAGATACAAAAAATTGTTCTGACAAGTACAGACCACACTTTACGAAGGGCTTTATCTATGTAATTTTTTTTTTTTTTTTTTTTCAGTGGAAAGTGTCATGATGCCATTTCTAACCTTAGGTCCCTGGGCGGGACCCGGAAAGAAATGTGTAAACGCGAGAAATCAAAGAAAATAATAATAATAATAATAATTATAATAATAATAATAATAATAATAATAATAATAATAATAATAATGAGAATATCAACAATTCTCGGTGTAGTTGGATCCCTTGGATTGATTGGAAAACATTGCAATAGACTCACAAATGATTCTTCGTAGCCTAGGCCTTAAAGAAATACCAAAAAAGAAGTTCTCACAAGTACAGCCCTCATCTTACGAAATGCTTTATTTACATAAAATATGTGTGTGTGTTTTATTTTTTTTTTTTTCAAAACTACTCAGTCCAAAATGTCATGATCCCGTTTCTGACCTTATGTCTCTCGTCGGGACTCGGAAAATAATGAGTATACACCAGAAAGCAAGGGAAATAATAATAATAATAAATCGAAATCTCAAAAATGTGGCACATGGAAACATCAACAATCCCTGTTGTACTTGGAACCCATAGGACTGGTTGGAAAAGATTCCAGTAGACTAGTTTAAGGGATTTCTGGAGGCCCGTGCCTCAAGGAAATACAAAAAATTGTTCTCACAAGTACAGACCACACTTTACGGAGGGCTTTATCTATATAAAATATTTATTAATTTTTTTGTCAGTGGAAAGTGTCATGAAGCCATTTCTAACCATAGGTCTCTGGGCGTGACCGGGAAAGAAATGTCTACACGCCAGATATCCAAGGAAATAATAATAATCATAATAATAATAATAAAAACTACCAATAACAGTGAAAATTCCAAGACTTCCCAGTTAACTTTTCTGATATATCGTTATTCTTAATTTAATGTTTGAATAATCTTCTCCCGAATTCTACAACTACAAAATACTCGTGGAAATTTCCCAATCGCATCGTTACATATTTGAGCCGAACAACTTTAACAAAATATTAGAAATATCGTAGGTATGAATTCATGTCATTATTTTAAGAAGTAATTTGGTACAAATGAATAAATTCAAAATTGTCAAGTTTTTTTCCATTTCCCTGTGGCTGTCGCTAAACTCGTAAGAACCTTATCATCGTTTTTTTCTTAAACCAGACAGCGTCACTGTTATATATTTTAAAGAATCAAAACGCAATTCGCCATTAATCATCTGGCGATATAGCATGTTAAAACGCACTTGCTGACTTCTAACTGGGGAAAAACACAGCGACTCCGACAACAACAACAATAATAATGATAATGGACGTATGTACCTCATATACCTTTATCAGATTTGATATATTGGATTACATATATATGTACCCCAGCGGGAATTTTTTGGCTTGTTCTACTCTCTTGTTCAACAGCAAAAGTAACAACAAAGGTAATAATAATAATAATAATAACACTTTACGAAGGGCTTTATCTATGAACTTTTTTTTTTTAAAGTGGAAAGTGTCATGATGCCATTTCTAACCTTAGGTCCCTGGGCGGGACCCGGAAAGAAATGTGTAAACGCCAGAAATCAAAGAAAATAATAATAATAATAATAATAATAATAATAATAGATTCCTGTAACTGACATGCCCTTATCAGAATAGGTATCATCATGGATATATTAATTCACGCACAGAGACATAGACACATACACACAGATATATATATATATATATATATATATATATATATATATATATATATATATATATGCATATATGCACAGCACCCTGATGTTGCTATCGTGTTTTTCTTTCTTTCTCTCTCTCTCCCTCTCTCTCTCTCTCTCTCAATAATAATAATAATTTAGAAGTGCCATTAGATATTAATAATCTGGTAAATCATAGGAAAAATAATTTAATTTAAGGGCCTTACAGTCCCGAATATGTGACGCCTTAAAGCTGCTGTTACATCTTTATTAAAAGAAACCCTGGCTACAATCAAAATAGGTTTCGCGAAGAATATTAAGAAAGAAATAGGCAGTTCCTGTTCACAGCAGAAAATACCCTGTGTGAAAATTCTTATCTATTCAGGAGGTTATTATCAATGTAAAACCTATAAACACAGTACATATTAAATACCATTTGCCATCAGAAATCACGCAAACAAACTGAAAATATTTACTATACGCCAGGGAATTGGTTATATTTTGTGTTAGTCTAGTTTTATACTGGTTTGGAATGACACTGAACAAGAGTATTACACAATCGGCTAAGGAGCGACATTTCTGGGTGGTTTAAAAACCTGTATATGCATCATCAGGAAGCAGCGTAACTTTCAGAATGACGAACACATACGTCTACCGCAGCTTATATCGCACGAGTTCCGCAATTCTTTATCAGATTTAAAACTCAATCCTCTCATGCAATTAACCAATTTTATTTGGCCCCTCTCTTCAAATTCCTTATTGATCTAATATTCTTTCTTTCTTTCTTTCTCTTCTTCTGTCTAAATCAACATTTTCTCTTTCTACGCTCTAAATAAAGTTTTATATATACTCTCTGTGAGAATGTAACAGAAATACTAAAAAGTGCTGGAATAGTGAAAGATGACTTCCATATATTTTGAAAAAATATATAAAAGGAAGTTCAAACTTCGTGAGAAACAAAGGTCAAGCGACACATGGTCGGAAGTCAGAGACTTCCGTTTGTAGAATTGTATAACTAAAATCACAGCCAGGGAATCAATAATCATATTGTTGAAAACAGGTTTCGTGTTTTCAATTCTGATCGTGGAGTTGATTTTAAATTCAGATGACTTATGAACGTGCAGCGAGTTTTTCCCAGTTTTTTTGTTGTTGTTTTGTAAGTAGGAAGTCGCGTGACGACTAACGATCTTTATTTCTAGTCTATCCTCTATAACTATACGGACCACTATTCTCTACTCTATACTATTTCTCTACTCAGATCACTATACGGGTTACTTGTCGAGCAGGTATTAACGAGCATGTACACTTAGTGCGAGATTATTCGAAAGCGTCTGGCACCAGTATTGTTTAACGGCGTACTATAACTTGTATCTGCGATTTCAAAGTCTCTACTACAACGAGCATTACGAAATTGACAACGAGTACTCTTTGGCATCACAAAAGTGTCAAACGAATGTTCGTTGACATCACAAAAGAGTTTATTGCGTAAACTAGATTAATATAATAAAAGTCTAACATGAATAAAAGGAACATGCATAAGCGTAACCGAAATAAAACGTCCACTAATAAAGACGGTTTTTTCCATGACTCCGCTATTATTTTAACTACGTCCACTCCTCGGCAAAGTTGTTATTGCTTACAAAGAATTGTAATAAAAACCTAAAAACAAGTAAGTTTCTTTATAAATTCACTTTTATATTTATCAGAGATTGTAACACTAGGCAAAAGGAAGGGATTTTATTTGTAAATCATGTGTTTGTAAAGGCTCCAGAGATGTTTCCTCTGCTATTACTTATATCCTCTTGAGCCAATATTGTTTTTACGGTACTCTATACTGGATACAATATCTGACAAGCTTTTGTAAATGGACGGCACACTAATAACTCGGAGAGATTGTAAGAGTAGAAACATTACTTATAGCGAAAAGGGATAGAAAATTATGGACAGAAGTGATCTCCCACATCCATATATGACACATTAAATAAAAGAGGTACCCCCTCCTATCCAATATTCTATTATATCTAATTCCCTTCGGCAGCGTACTATAACTAGAAAGTTTTGTATGTCATTTTAATATCCTATTATTAATACTATCTTTCTTTCGTATATTGTTAAATAAATTAGAAAAGAAAGCAATAATAATAATAATAATAATAATAACAATGATAATAATTCTTATAAGTTTTACTGTGGTCGCTTTTGATAGGTTCTTGGCTCGATAAATATTTGGAAGGGTGCCATTCTTGCTTTCGGCAGTCAGTGTCAGTTCCCGATAAAAGGAAGGTAACTATGAATTTTGAAGAGTTTTTTTTTTGTGTGTGTGTTGTGTTGTAAATGCATTTTAAAGTATTTATCTTTCTTTTAATGGAGAATCAGAATCGCCAAACGATGCTGAATTCTGGCACAGTTGGCAGAGGAGAATACGCACTTGTACTCTGTACTCTGTCAGATAATGGCTCGGGTTAAAAAGAATATCTATTCGATTTTATTTTTCAGAAGAAGAATAATTAAGATCCAGGATGTTTCCTCAGAGTAAACTTGGCAGATTGTAGAAACAAAGAAGAAGATGATGATGATGATGATGATGAAGAAGAAGAAGAAGAAGAAGAAGAAGAAGAAGAAGAAGAAGAAGAAGAATAAAGGAGATGAAAAGAAAAAATGATGATGATAGCTAAGGAATGAATATACGAAAATGATGCTTAAGAATGGACGAAAATGGAAGGAAATGGGTAGCAGGAATAGGAAATAAATAATAAAGAAAGAAAGAAAGAAAGAAAGAAAGAAACTAGTAATGAGCCAAAAAAAAAACTGTAGAGAAAAAAGAATATGTAATAAGAAGAGAAAAGGAAAAAAGGGAATATGAGAGAAGAAAGAAAAAAAAAGTAAGGAAAGTAGAAAAAATGAGAAAAAGGAAATAGGTAAGAAGAAAGAAAAAGAATATATAATAAGAAAATAGGGGAGAAAAAAAAGAATATTAAACAAAAGAAACTGAAAGAAAAAATAAACTTCAAGACGAAAGATAAACGAAAGAAAAGGAAGTGAAAGAGAAATATGTAAAAAGAAAAAAAGGTGGAAAAGAAGAATTCGAGAAGAAAGATAAATAAAAAAAAACAAATTATTAATGTGTAAGATGGAAGGACATATATAAAAATAGCGACCAAGAATGAAAAATAAAACTGCAAACGATTGGTCTTTCATGAGAAAATAAAATAAGGACACATTCTAAAAGACCTCAAAATCCAAAGGAATTCAAATCAGAGTCAAAGAAATATGGCCATCGTAAACATAGCTATATGCCTGCTGACATATATGACCGTTGAAGGGAACCCATGATTGTCACAACTAGGAAAAAAGACAGAGGAACTCCACAAGGAAATAAAATAAATTTAGTTTGATATAAGGGACAGTTGCAGTAGTATTAATAATAATAATAACAAAAATAATAATAAATTTAGTTTGATATAAGGGACAGTTGCAGCAGTAGTAGTAGTAGTAATAATAAATAATAAGAAGAAGAAGAAGAAGAATAGGTTTATCGATATAAAATGTGGGTGATCATTTTTTTAATTTTTTTACAAAAAAGTGGAAATTGAATGCATTTCTGCTTGAGATCTGGAAGGAAATGTGTATGGAACAAAAGTTAAAGGAAATAATAATAATAATAATAATAATAATAATAATGATGATCGGTCTTAAGTACACAAGTGAGAAATATGTGGAAATCTCTTTGCACGAGAAATAGTCTATCTGAGTCATCGATTTTGATGTTCATCAAATTTTCACTCATCAGTGAATCATAGGAACTGAAAGATTCTTAATTACAGCCCAGGATCATTTACTTTCATCTAGTAATTATCCGTACAATGTCCTGAAACTCAAGAGTAGTCTATCTGGTCTCATCTGTAGACAATTGACCACATAATATCTGAATGTTGCCAACCGGTGCCAAGAGAGTATTTGCAATGACATGATAGGGATGCTCAGTACATACCATAATTCCCCATGTATAATACGCATTTTTTTTATAACAAAATAATACAAATCAAATTAGGGGTGCGTAATATGCACAGCCAGAAAAACAAATCTTTTAAAACTTGCTGTTTCATAGGTCGATCTCAGTCGTGAAATGATAACTCTTACGACAATTTGACACGAACATTCGGTTATTGCGGTCCCATAACGATGCCAAATACAATCAAATACAATCAGATATACCTAAAAATACTTGCATATATAAAATAAAATAAGAATTAACATAGAACTGAATTAGAATAATATTATTCTATATTTAAAATCATCTTGTTAATAAGAGTGAGAAACGCTGACCATAACGAAATTAGAGAGGTACAATTTATAGGGTTTGATTACCAAACAGCAGGGGTGTATTATGCGTAAGTAGAAGCATCTTCCCACACTTTCAGCACAATTTTAGGGATACGTATTATGGATGAAAGCGTATTATATATGGGGAATTAAGGTACATTAGTCAATATATTGCACAATTAACCTCAGTCGTAATGAGAATAAGGTAGGAAGCTAAGCCACCACAATTTGTAAAGAATGATGTTGGATATCCAGTCAAATCAACAATTTGTTAAAAATAAAATTAAAAAAAAAACGTTTCAGAAAGTAAATAAAATACAAAATACAGGGACCTCGAGCTGAAAAGCTATAGAATATAACGTCTCAGGCATCTGACATGCTGTGGCAACCCCGCAATAAATGTGCAAGCTATCCATCTTTCGGATGGTCTTTCTCCAACCTGGCGAGCTAGTCTTTCCAGTGCCGCCAGGAATTCATCGACTGTCTCTTCATCTCGAAGTCGCCGCGTCGCAAACTGTTCAAATGCTACGAATGCATCTACGGCGAACGCAGTGGTGAGGGCACGCGTGATTTCCTCGATATCAGCTCTCTACTCTTTGCTGAGTTGTCGATACACAGCGAGAGTCACACTCCTCCCTCTCCAGTCAACCGCAACGGGAGAGTGCGCTCAAACCTTTCTTCATCTGCCAGCTCACAAATCATCTCTACTCGCTCGAGCTATTCTATAATTAATCCGTCATTAGTCACCGCTATATATATATATATATATATATATATATATATATATATATATATATATATATATGTATATATAATTAAGTTATGGAAAACTTGGTAATCGGTATGGGTAGTCCCAAGGAGGATGAAATCCTAAGAGCTCCATGTAAATCCAGAGGTAATATTTTAAAGAAAAACAGACCACTTCAAGGTTCCATTATAATAATTTATTTCACCAGAGCCCTTTTAAAGGACGCTGGGTTATCAGATAGTACTTCCAAAAGAAGAAACGAAATGAAATAAAAATTCATACATTTGATGGGTAGTGTAAGTTTTTGCAATTTAACAGAGTGGTAATGAGGAGTGGTTTGAGACATGGTCGAGTTTAGAGAGGGTTTATTTAATATTTCTTTCAATCATACTTAGTATTGGGGGAGGACTGCTCCCTCTTCCCCCAATACTTCTTTCTTTTTTTTCAATACGTTTTTCTTTAATATATATATATATATATATATATGTGTGTGTGTTGACCACTAATATATATATATTTCTGTATGTATGTCTATATATGCAGAAACGATATTGGCCAAATTATAAAAAAAAACAAATCTGGACTCGACGTTTACGAGTAAGAAAAACAAAAGAGAAAAGGAAACCAATTCATTTTTAACCACGTTTTAATTTTGAAATCGGCCCTTTGGCTACCAGACTAAACAGAGTGATAATTTTAAACTTGATAACAAATGGTAAGAGCAAACACCCTTTTATATTCTGTGTGAGCTTTGTCTGAAACTGACAAGAAATAGAATGAACCAATTAACCATAGAAGCTGATTCCCTTTTAAGTGCTGTCTTCAGAACCTATCTAGGTATAAACATAATTTCTTCTATACTCACGAAATGCCTGTGGCCGAATTTTCATCTCTGGGTTCGCAATGGTTTCTAAACATTTTCAATATTAATAATTGGACGAGTTGTATTATGTGTAATTTAAAAGTTAATACGAAATATGAACTAAATTAGCACACAAAACGTATTTATTAATACATTCAGTTAAAATATAAGGAATATAGTCTTGTAGATTATAAAGGTTAAATTTATATTATCTAAGATCTTCCAAGAATTCATTGTTATTGCACATATATATTCTTAAGCATGGAATGGTAAAATAAATATTATCAACTGACTTCACATGATTTAAGAACTTCAAACCTTGCGCCTTTTTAAGGGCCAAAACATATCCACAAGTGGAGCAGTCTGCTGGGGAAACGGCGATTTGTTTTATCTTTATAAAATCGTTAGGGAGCACGATATCAGCCAGTTTTTGGTTTTTACATGCCGACAGATCGCCACGCATGGACTATTTTGTACGGGCTGGAGAGAATACGTTATGCCTTACTATTTAATCTATAGCTGGGGAGAACAGAGATGCGTTCATAACTTTCTCGCTTGACAGAATGGTTTGCAAGCTTCTGAGATCAAACTTCTTAGCAGATCAAACCTAGACCAAAAGATCAATAGGTACGAGACAGACAAAACTTTATCCATCTTGAAGGGCAAAGCTCAGTGTCAAGTTAGAACGGTTAGCAGCTCTTTCTTTGCAAAGACCGGCAAGCATTAACAGATCGATACATTGGCTTGACATGCAACAATCGATAACGGATGATATCTCTCAGATAGAGACTTTAGGTAACAGAAATGAGGTTTTTTTTGTTTTTTTTTAGAAGGATGCTGAGAATATGGTCTGGAGATATGTGAAGCAGGGAACTATTGAGGAAAGCCGAAAGAATCTCATATTTAGAATCAGTAAAATTTCTAGGGCACATAATGAGAAAAGAGGGTTTAGAAATTTTGACACTCACAGGACATATTGAAGGTGATATGGACAGAGGAAAGCAGCGAGAATGACCCTGTATAAATACATGGCGGAACATGCATTAGAAGTTATACCAAAAGACAAACAAAATGAAAGGAAGTTGCGGAGAGCCATAATTGCCCACGATCTAAAGTGACACAGCACGAGGAAGAAGAGGAATAGCAAAAAATAATAAGTTGCCGTTTAATGATGTGAGACCATTTATTTTATAGAATAAATATTTTGTTTTCAAAATAACCACGTTCCATGTCAACGCACTTGGATCTCAGGTGGATACAAGTCAATAGAATTGAAGCGTACTCAATCTTTGTCTCATTTAGTCTTAATCATTCTGGAGATAACGAATTGAATGTCCAACGGGAGGTAAAATTGATGTGTAGAATTTTTTTTTCATTCATCTACCTACATATATATATCCTCGTAATTGCAAAAAAAAAATATATGCATTTTCTTTTGAAAGTCAGTAAAAACGTAAATGTCACTTGTCGGAATTTAAGTCAAGCGTTTGACACAGGATTGAATATATATACTGAAAATGAATTGTTCATTATTCTCTGTAGTAATTCATTGTTAATAAACATATAAATATTAAATTTACTGTAGTTATGAGGAGACACTGTGGAGTAATGGATATCGGCTCGGATTGAGGAATCGGAGAGGCGAGTTCAAATTCCAGCTGAATCCATTACATTCATTTACGTGAACATTTCTTGGGAAAGGTATGATGGCAACTGGTCTATCGCAGAAATAAATGGCATGCTTCTGCGGGAAAAAAAGTCTGCCTTGTCCGTCATGTATCACCAAGCTTGTATCACGCATGACACATAACTTATGCAATGTAACAAAAATAAAGCGTAAAGAAAGGACTAAATATCAAGAAGATATGAATTTGTATGCGTCGCATTAACGCAGAAAGCCTAAGCTTATATATAAGAAAAGCGGGAGACGGTGTAAGAGGTTTGTGACACCTAAATCCGAACGTCTACTGGAATAACAAATGGTGCCTTCCATAATATAAAGAACATAAGAAGAAACAGGAAAAAATTGCTGAACTGCTATAAAATATCAATCTTCTTATATGACAGTGAATTAACTCACATTTGAAGACAGAACTCTACAGAAGGATGATGAGAATACAATGGACTGAATTATGCGCAATGAGGAAATTCTAGGGAAAATAGAAACGAAAACGAGCTTTATACTTAGAATCAGAAAGAGTTCAAATATCTAGGACGCATAATAAGGAGAGAAGACTTGGATATCAAACACTGACAAAACATATTGAAGGCAAAGGGACAAGGAGAGTTAACGGGCCAGACGACATAATATGAATGGATGGTCGAACAGGGAGAAGGAGGGATGGTAAAAGCAAAAACTTTACTCAGAATTACTAAGGATATGACGTTGGCGAGAGTCAGGGTATATAGAAGATGATTTTTTTTTTTAATTGCATTGAACTTATAAAATATCGAAAACATAAATGAAGCTGACATTTTTTGACAGCACGGATAAACCTGTAAATGTTATGAACACAATCTCGGAAGTTGATGAATTAAATAATAAAAGGAACAGTTTTTGTTTTGTATTTTTGATCCAAGCGATAGAAGATTTTGTCGAGAATAATGCTTGCTTTTCAGTGAAGTTTATCTTTATATCGGACAATATTGTCAGGACAGTTTTAATTGAAGTGGGACCCTAATGGAACAAATAATGTCAGCAGTTATTACGATGATATATTGCTTTTTATCGACTACTAAATTGTCTGCTTTGGGCTGTTCATGATGTTATCATCATGGGTATTTCGAAACCCACTAGGGATTCTTCTCTTTACATATTATGTTTATTATTAATATTATTATTTGTGTACGTTATGTTTTCCTCTTTGTATCCTGTAGAGCCGAGTCTAAACAATGGTCCTTATGGCTGTAGGAGAATTGTCATTAAACTGATAGCATTTTTCTTAGTATACGGGATGTTCCTAGGAGGGCGATTTTCTGGGCAGCTTGTATATTTATGTTACCTGGGACACTGTTAATAAAATTGCCCATTGCTTTTTTTCAGGAGGCCCATAGCTCCAGTTCTGTTGGTACAGTCTCAGTCTTTATTCCCCACATCCTGTTTAATCTTGATCTCCAGGTCCTTGTATTTGGAAAATGTCTCGATAATTTTCATGGAGGCGCTTCTCTTAGATGGTACTGCTATATCAATAAGGATACACTTTCTGAGAGTCTTGTCTTTTATGATAATATCAGGACTGTTGACTTTATTTCATTGCCAGTTTGAATTGGTATGTCCCAGAGGATTGTTACATCGTTATTTTGGGTTACTGTATCTGGTTGGTCCTCATACCGTCTCTTAGTAGTTTTGATTTTGCTTATCTTGCATATCTACCTGTGCGCATATATCGTTATCCTTAATATGTCTGTGTGTATATTCATATTCATATTATTTGATTTGATTTAATTTCTGGAATATTTGTTTCGGGTACAAATGAGAGACCTAGGTTTAGAAATGGCATCATGACATTTTCTATTGAGCACTTTTGAGACAAAACAAACAAACAAAAAAAAAACAAACAAACACAAAAGCAACACCTAAGATCAAAGATATTTTACATAGATAAAGCCTTGTGTTGTCAGTACTTGTGAATAGAACTTTAGTCTTTCTTTAAGGCATAGGCTACAATGAATTCCTTCAATTAGTTTACTGGAATCTATTCCAATCAATCTGAGGGCTCCAACTAGAGCTGGAGTTGTTGATTTCCTCATGTGCCAACTTTTTTAGATTTTGATTTCATGGTCCTTGTATTTTAAAAGATTTTTTAAGATCTTCAAAAACAATTACATTTTTCAATTTATTATTATTATTATTATTATTATTGTTGTTGTTGTTGCTGTGTTTTGAATTGGGCTTGTGTAGTACGAGTTCTCACCATGTATCAACCACACACTTCAAGAGACAATACATTTTTTGTATCAGAAGGTGATAAAAGATGAGGTGCCATTACATTAGAGAAAAATAATTAAATTATGGTCTCTAAACAAAGAAAAGAGTACTGAACTGTTACATGATATATGAAAGTAAATGCAGGGCAATCTTCTCAAAGATGAAAAAGAGAATCGGAGCAACAGAAATGTGATTCTACAGAAGGATGCCGAGGAAAGCATGGACTGAACATGTTAACAACCATTTAGAGATCATAAAATCATTAGAAAGCTTAGAGTTAACACCAGAAATAGACATGAAATTTCTATTGTGCATAATGTGGAAAGACGGCTTGAAAAAATCTGATGCTCACGAAGCAGGTTAATGCAGTAGAGACAGAGGAAAACAACGTATAACATTCTTAGTGAGCCTGAGTAAATGGATGACGGAACGAGGTTTAGGAGAAACGACGAAAAGATTTCTTAAGATCTACGAAAGAGAACATTGTGAAAAGACACATAAAGAAGAAATATGAAGAGAAATCTACTGCAAAATGACAGAAAAAAATCTTATGAGTATACCCTTTTACAATCGATATATTTCAGGACTACCAGGAATCTGATTAGTGTCTTTGTTTACTCTTTTTGATATAATTAGCAACGCCCAGTAATAAGAGGTAATATATTCATTTTATTTTCATTATTATTACTTATGATTATTTCCTTTAATATGGTAACATCCTTTTCTTTTCTTGTGTTTGTATGGCATTCTACTCTTTAGATTACTGTTATTCTTTTCGTCGCATCTAGTAGTCTAATGGATAATGGTTTCGAATGCAAAATCGGAGAGTCGGGTTCTAATTTCAGTTGAGAACGTTACGATCCCTTACTAGCAAATACCCATGCAAAATGTAGGAAGCGTCAACTTCTGCTGGTTACACCAAGGTTCCAAAACCTTTTTATCTGGAGCGTATTTTTGGAATGTAGACTTGCCTACGACTCACCAAATTTTAAATACAAAACGGAGAGAGACTTAAAGGGAGATAACCGCGGATTCGCAGTCAGAACATTATCATTGATAACTCTCTCTTCTAATTTACGGAGCCTAATTACTATATTCTTTATCCTTGATATAATACAAAAATATCACAGATATAAAATCGGTCAATAATTATCTATAACTAGTTACACTGAGACTCATGCATGCATTTAAAAGTAATCCATAATAATATTTTAAATTTTGAAATCATATTTATTTTAAGCATATGAATTTAAAAAAAATTTGAAACTTTCTAAATCCTTGATTGTCTTTCAATCTTTCCCCTCACTTGCTATGCTCTTACGCCGTACCGTTTGGGAAATACTGGCTTAAATAGTTTGATTTTCTTTTGAAAAATATTTTTATGACTCTCCAAAATCGTTAGAGCTGTATTCACTAAAAAAAGGATTATCTTTACAATTCAAAATATATTTTAGTTTTTAAATAACCCACAAATTTTTAAAAAATCACTTTTCTTTTGCACTGCTTCTTCTATTAATCTATTCCTGAAAGTATGACTTTGTTGAGGAATATTTGGTAATAACATAATGCACACGTGGGAGTTTGCTCAGAGGAGTAAAACCGAACAGCGCTTACGGCCATATCAGTTTGGGAAAGAAAAACTGTTTTTCTACGACCACCGATGCTAAGGAATCTATTTGGTTCATTATTCCCCGTTTGTGCTTCTTTCGCTAGCAACTTGGGTATTCTTAAAACCAATCGTTGGCTATTGCTTGTTCGTTTACTGCTCACATAGTGTCCCTTAAATGACGTAGTTTATACAAGTTCTATCTATATTGACAAAAGATGGTACCTGTAACTAAGTAGTCCGCACACGAATAGCCACAGTAGCGATGGCCAAACTGGAAATTATGCAGAAGAGCAATATTAGCTTCCATATGAAGTTCAAGCTGTACAAATCACTGGTTGTATCCATCCTTCTCTACGGGTGTGATACTTGGACACTCCTTGTTGAGGCAGAGAAAATGACTCAGGCAATGGAGAATAAAAAAAAAAAACAAAACAATAAATATGAACGGGACATGGTCAAAGGTATCGTGGGCCGAAAGAAATCTTTTCTCGGCACCATTAAGCGTCGAAAAATGTTATGGTTGGACACGTCATATTGCATAACAGTCTCTACAAGGCCATCATGCAAGCCAATGTTAAAGGCCGGGAAGCAAATGCAAACGCAATCTAAAAGCTGGTTAGATATATTATTGCAACATATGATCCACTGCTCCTGCTATTTACCTTGAGCTCTTTGAAGAATCAGCAATATCAATGCTCATGATCTGACAACTTGTCATCTGTCACTTTCTCAACGCCATAAAGTTGCCTCTCTGTGTCTTTACTAAAAATTCTTTCATGGTAATTCTTTGGATCTGCTCTTCGCTATGCTACGTAGATTTTTTTTAAAACTTTAGCGCAGTACTAAACTGGCGTCGTGATCTCATCAATTTACGGTTGGGCTGGCTAGGTGTAGCCGTAAGTTCTATGCTAACAGTTTCTTCCTCACATTTCTCCGTTATGGAACTCTCTTCCGGCTCCATGCTCTTCAGCCAAATTCAATCTGCAAAAATTTATATGCAATATAAGCAGCTATCTACTGTCCTCCTGATTACTCTTTTTTTTCTTTCCGTTCATTATTAATGTTTCTGTTTCTTCCACACCCTGCAAGCCCTTGTATTTTAGTGACTTTACCTACTGGTATGAGGTGATACCGTTTAAAAAAGTAAAAGAAAAGAAAAAAACATTACCAAAGTGGACGGACATAACTCCCGTGTGCCACCTCTAACAGATTATCCTGGACGAGGGTCTCTGTTTCTTCTCCTCCTAGGGCTCCCCAACGATTGAAGCAGTCAACGGGCTAATGATGATGATGATGATGGTGGCGATGATGCTGATGGAAGTAAAAAACAAATGAGGTATGTGAAAACAGGAAAAATTCTCTAAATTACGACTAAAACCTATTGAATAAGGCGTAAACATTTGATTAAAGGATTTGTCCAACAACACTTGTGTCCGAAGATAATTGATACACTGCGGATTATGCTTAAAGCTGAACAAAAACAAAGTCCTTTTGTATGAGACTCAAATCGGGGGCATTTTCAGGGAAATTTTATTTCTATGCCAAGTTATGAGGATCTCATTAGAATAGCATAGAAATATAACATGGAAGCCGTTTCATTCTGTGCAGTCAAGCGAGACATGCAACACAAGCATCGAACGTTAGCAGGCAGGTATGGTTTATACCTCCAAATTCTTCACAGACAATTGTCCCACCTGACAATAACTGAATAGAATAAAACGTTACTTAATGAATTTGGTGACATACTAACTGTGAGTTCATTACTTAGGTAAAAAAGGGACTCACTTATTTCCTGCAAATAGTAATCAATAGAAACATAACCGAATAGCTTTAAATAAAGAATAATAGAGGTATAATTTATTTATAATAGTTAATATACTTCGAAATATTTAGTAATCTATGGGTCCTCCTTTATTTTGAATAACCTTTTCAACCATTTTTGGCATTGACTTGATTAGGTTCTGGCAAATCTCATCTCCAAGTATTAAATTCCATTTGAATATGCAAATCACAATAAAACCCTCTTTGTAGCTCTACTGCTTTCTCGAGAGCCTGTACTTTATAATGCTCCATAAGTTTTCTATGGGGTCAGGAGATTAGGTCGGCCATGTCATAACACTCACCTGCTTCTCATCAAAGTATTCCTTCATCAATTTTGATTTGTGACAGGGAGCACTATCATGCATAAAAATGAGCTTGGAGGTGTCGATTTGCTGAAGGGAGCAAGCAAGACTCTAAAATTCTCTTGTACTGGTCGCTCCTGAGGGTCTTTTCAATAGGTTTTAAGAAACCAGTTCCATGAAAAGAAAAGCATCCCCAAAACATTATATTGAACGGATACTTGACAGTACTTACTGCTAAATTCAAAGAGCTTTCAAAGCTTCTTCTTCGGATTTTAGATCGCTTATCCATTGAATTTAGCTCAACTTTCGTTTCATCGGAGAAGAGAACATTTAGTAAAAAAAAAAATCAGGTGAGTCACTTTTATCGAACAGTACTGTACGTACATGTCTTTTGTGTCGTTTGACAAAATCGGGTATTTGCATTTCAAGTTCCTACTCACTAGACAGTGGCACTATTCATAATTAATGTGGTTTTATTTTCAGCTTATTGATTAAGAATATATCTCGTTCGTTGTGTTCCAAATATCGATCGGTTTATAAGGGAAATCCCAGAGGATCTTCCACTCATTGTTTTTCAGCGTTAGACCATTGATTCAATTTGCATAATGTGGCCTTTGTTTTCGCTTGTCTAATTATCATTAGTATTTCTCTCATGTCCGTTTTCTTATTTCTCTCTTCCTCATTCTTCTTCTTTCGTGCTTATTTCATAAACGCACCTTCTTGCAGTCATTGGTGGAGACATAAGAAAGATCAAGTAAGAACAAGTATCTTGAATGCACCAGAACTCACTCCAGTATTCAAGCTGATATTATAAATGCGACACCCACGACGATTTCTATTTTTTGGCGAGAAATTAGCTGTATCAAAGAACAGAAACTAAATCACTTAAGAATTTTCCACAGTGTATATGTATAGCTGGCCACTAGTATTCGAGGATACGCGTCTACTAGGGCGACTAGCCAATCCCTATTGAAGACGCTTGCTCAGACGCATTTGTGTTCATTCAACACCAACAGAGACCACTTGTGTTTTATACTGCAACTATGGTGAGCAGACCTTAGTTACAGTTTTTGGGAAAGAGCATGTTATCTAGCGCGATCAACAATTTGAACCAGGCCAGCACGCTCAAGCTCTCGGCCACGATGACTTGTGACTTTATGTTAGCACAACTATCGACTGCACCGAAGGGATCCGTCTGTACAATTTCACTCACAAGGCTTCGGTTAAACCGTGGTATGTTTTTCAGGCACTTTCCAAAGGTGCCGCACGCTGGGATAGATGAAGTCCGTCAATATCAGGAATTATCCTTCCAGACAACTCGACCATGGTGTGATTCGAACCCGGGTCTTATGGTTAGAATGCGGCCGTTCCTTGTAGTGACATCAAAAAAGGAATGTACATTTGTACGAGAAAATAATGACATAATCATTATATTTACATTCTGCACTACTTTAAAAAAGAACTCACCATCAGTACTGGAAAAAGAGATAACGGTTAGTGGATTTTTCTGATAACACTGTTTTAAGAAAAAGATTTTGATAAAATTAAACTTACGATAGCACTGTCTTCTCGGTAAAGAAATTTCGAATATTACAATTACCATTCCAGATAATAATAATAATAAAAAAAACAGATACTACACTTATTTTTCCTCATCGTCGCCCCATCCACGGCGAGAACATATAGCACAAGAATAGTTTAAAGTGAGGAGCCCAAGCGGGTGCACATTGATCAAGGCCCAAAACTGCCCTATTCCCAGCAACCCACGTCACGTTGGCGTTGATATTCCTTCGAACCCCTTCTTTGGAGTAGTGCGGGAGCAGCTCCCTCTTTAGTGCAACGAAGGAGATGCTGTCGCTGGGTCGGAAAATCTGAAACCAGACATCCCTATTTTATTTGTTGTGTTTTGTCTGAAGACACAAAGAGAATTGACAATAAAAATGAAATTACCCCTAAAGCAGATACTACACGTTGATCGAGGGCCACGAAATGAAAATAGCGTAGGTTGTGTTGCACTTGATAAATCCTTTATGTCTGGTTAAGCAGAAAATATACCCGAAGTGCAGAAGCGGTGGTTATAATCTGCCAACATTTAACTTAGCGAGTAACAATGACCCGAACATAATATATTGTCCTCGAACCAAAACAACACATTCATACAACAGTCGCCATAATACCACAATTCCTCTACAAAGTCCTAACTACTCTCTATATGTTCAATTTGTCGGTGGGGCCGAGGAAAAAGTATAACTTTTAAAATCTGACCCCCAGTGTCCCTTTAAATTGAACAAATCAACTATTTACAAAATTGTGTTATGAATAAAAGCCACACCCCATCATCAATTGTGGCAGAAACATCAGTTAACAAGACGAAATTAATGCAGGATTAAATACAAAACTGGAAGCAATCATTCTACTAAACACTCACTGAAACATTCCTTCATCCAGACATAAAAATACATACAAAAACACTCCCGCAAAATGAAAAAAAGCCTAGCTTTAGAAAACTGATATCTCACTTATTAAATATAAGAAAGAAGGGACAAAACTAAAGGTGACACTGGCTGATTGGTTAACGAATGCCGAATGTTTCCTTATAAGGAAGTGGCAAATATCATCATTACAATTTCCAATGAAGAAAATAGATCTTAGATATTAGTCCGATGCCTAAGGTGTGAACAAATGCATAAATCAGTTAGCACTGGCTGCTCGCTCAATGTAACAACGTATATTTCTTTATATGGAAACGAGTGATATTCATTCTGTCAGTTAAATGTCATACGTGATACACACCTGAGTGATCTATATCTTTCGCTACATGACTGACGAAGCAGGTTTTTTTTCCCGCAGTAGGTTACCAATTCTTTCTGCTGTCGACGCTAAAGAACCCAGTCCGTCTTGCTCTCCAGGCTATAACTGGGGGAAAGAGATGGATTCATAATGTTCCCATGAGTATTTGTGCTTAAGTGAATGTAACAATCACGACTTGAATTTTAACTTTGTTTCGTGGAGCTTCTACCTCAGATAATTCTGTATCACGAGGATATATAAGTAAAGAATCATCAATATAATGAAAGGATGTTTGGAAAGGACCGAATTCAAGAAATTCTAAGAAGTTACACGCCATTATTTCAATGAGAGGTGATCCCATTGATAATCGAAATTTTTGTTTGTACCAGCCATTATTGAATGTTTAGTAGCATTGTTTGGTGTTGAGACGACAAAATTTTATTATTTTAACTGTTGGTATAGAGAGTTTTATATTTGATTGTGTTAGATTCTTTATCAGGAGGTTTAGACATTTTACAATTGGTACGTTAGTGTAAAGGGATTTTGTATCTACGTTGGCTATGCTTCTGTCGGTCATGTTCATTTCGCTTACCTTTTCAACTAGGCTGTCTGAATTCTTTGTGAGATGAACTGTGTCAAGGAGAGGAGTTAGAATTCTTGTTATGCCTTTCGACAGTTTGAGGCGGGGACGCTGTCTATTCCTGAAGATACCCGTCATTATACTAATATTACGATTACAATCATAATACTAATGTTACCACTACTAACATCATAAGTGCCTTTTCCCTTCTTCATTTGACATTTTTTTAAATTTATCCTCATTTGGTTTTACGTATTTCTTTTCTCTGTTCCTTCTCATTTTTTTTCTATTTCAGCTGTTGCCTTTCTTATTTCTTTTTTTTTTCTTGGTGTTGTAGAGTGATTTCACAGTGGAGGCTTGTATTCGTACTAAATCGGTCCTAAAATAGGTTCGACGTACAAAACGTTAGGAAATTGATATAATAGGTAATGACGCAGAGAAATCTACTTGTAGTCGCTGATACTTTAGTATCCGGCAAACGGTCGTCCAGCATCGACTGATTGACCGACCCACTCAGCGACTCACTGAGCGAATCCGTCGTTACTATTACTACTCCTGCTTATTATAGGTTGGAGAGTCTATTAACTATAGAATAGATGTGTTCCACTATAACACTTGGTTAGGGCGTCGAGTTTTCTTTTCTCAGTGTCCATTTTTTTTCTTTCTCGTTCGTTTTTGCAGATCTTTATTTTCTTGCTTTTTCTTCTGGTTATTTCTTTTTTTTTCTATTTCGCTCTTTCATCTAAAACTTCTTTGCATTTTTTTTTACAATAATGTTCAGCCTGTACAAAGCCCAAGAGCCACTCGGGCTAGAGGGTCACAGAATAAGAGGCATAGATTTTTTTTTTGTTTAGGATATGTTTGAAAGATAACGTTCAACCCTAGATGTGAACAGATTAGGATTGTAGTGATCGGAGAATCATGCTTTTGGTACGAGGTTCCATAAAAAAGAAAAAACGGTTGGAAAAAAGCTGCTGCTTGAGTCAAACTTGCATTCCACCAAGGGAATACGAAAAGATGGAGGATGGTTCGTTAGGATGTGCGTGACGTAACGGCTCTTAGCCGCGAAGGTTAGAACTTTTGTAAATTACCGTGGGAGATAGAACAGCTCGAGGTTTGCGACATTTCGTCTGTAGGACGCTTTTGGAATCTATCGAGGTTAGAAAGTTAAGACTGGACAGCTAGAAACCATATGGGTTAGGCCTACTCCATTTTAGGCTTGATCTGGCCCTTATAAAAGTAGACGATATAACAGATGTACAGTATTTACTGGAATGCTATAGAAAACAAATCATTTTCGTCCTTCATTCATCGGCCTCCTTTTTTGTTTCTTTCAATGGAATTGTAATACTTTTCTTCTTTTATTTGGATCTGACTTGATACATTTATCTTTTCTTTTCACTTCTTTTTATTTGAATTCCATCCACCTTCATTAGTTTTACATAAGGATACTGAATAGTTCATAGCCCAAAGCACAAGAATATTTGTCTTTTTTATTTCAAATTTTGCATGTTGTATGACGTCCTACTCTGTACTCTGTTTATTGTCTAAATATTACATTAAATTTCCCTTTTTCGAATTTTTTTGATATTTACGCCTTTATTGTGATTTTCTTTTGTGGGTAGGGTTCTGTTTACGTCCCTTCATTTTAGTTTATTTCTATTACTTCTCTATTGTTATCTTGCCATTAATTTTTGCATTTTGACTATTTCCTTGACAAAGAATTTTCCTTCTGTTTATTTCAAGAGAAGAAAATAATATATATATATATATATATATATATATATATATATATATATATATATATATATATATATATATATGTACTGATTATATTACTGGTAAATATACACATACATATGCAATCATATATCTAAAACATATAAATATATATACACACATACATACACATACATATATTCTTGTATAAAAAAATCCAAGAAGATAGATTCCAGGTAGAACTCAATGTCGCGACAGAGTAAGAATATAATAAAAAGGCTTAAACACTAATATTCCATGATGAATTGGATAGTATTTACGATATATATATATATGTTTCATTAAATAATATAGATAAGTGTTGTATAATATATTATTTAATGAAACATGTATGAATGAAAAATGCTGCCTAAATACACACAATATATATATATATATATATATATATATATATATATATATATATATGTGTGTGTGTGTGCATGTGTGTGTATGCGTGTGCGTGTGTGTATAATTTCTTCAACATTCTTTCTGAGCAAGAGAATACTATGCTTTAGTATTAATTGAAGACAAAAATATCCTTCGGCAAACTCTCGACTAATATTTGCACCCAAAGCTCAGAAGTAATAAAAACTAACAAAATACAAAATACAATTTTCTCATAACCATTTATGGCTACATATTTATTTATATCTTTTATTTCCCTGTTTTTACTTTCTAAAATAATTTTCTAGTTTTATATCTGTATTTATTTTTAATTTCTTTCTAACGAACTATTGATAACTGAGTCTGTTAAATTATGTGCTATTGACAAATTTGTAATCCGGGAGAAATAAAAATTAAGAAAATAGTAAGAGAAAATTGAAACAAAACAAAAAATCGACAAAACATTTTCAGAGACGAGGAATCGATTGTCTTTGATTCTGAGAAAAAGTATCGATCCAATGGAAAGAATTAGTCAGCGATTTTTATTTTTTTGTTTTCCTTTTTTTTTTTTGCTACCAACGGAATGTGTCTTTTTTTGTAACATGCGGTAATTCACTTACGGTTTTAATTAAGACAGAAAATGCATGTTCCTGTTGTTTTCCAACGAATAGTGACGACGGAACAGTGTGCTTGTACGTTGCAAAAGGGCGTGTTTACACAGCTCTTATGTCTTACCTACCTGACGGCCGATTTTTTGTCAATTTGTAACTCACTCTCCTTCTCTTTATCTCTCATATATATATATATATATATATATATTAAGAAATGGACAAGGTCCGACAATTTATTTATTAAAGACATATTTTATGTTTAACGTTGTTATTTTATAGATACAAGTATTTAAGCAAATGCTCTGTTTATGATAAACAGTATTAAATAACATTTACCGGCCTGAATGTCGAGAAATTTTCATAGAAAATTTTCGTTCTTTTGACAGGATTCGAACCTGCATCCCTATACGGAACCGTCATATACGCTGACGTGCCTTTACCGCTTGAGCTACAAAGAACCAATCGGTAGACAAGGTCAATTTATATAAACTCCAACTTTCCATGAATCTCGTACATTCATAACTGCTCTGGCGTATCGAATGTAAACAAATGACGTCATATATTAAGAAATGGACAAGGTCCAAACAATTTTATTTATTAAAGACATATTTTTTATGTTTAACGTTGTTATTTTATAGATACAAGTATTTAAGCAAATGCTCTGTTTATGATAAACAGTATTAAATAACATTTACCGGCCTGAATGTATCTATAAAATAACAACGTTAAACATAAAAATTTCTTTAATAAATTTGTCGGACCTTGTCCATTTCCATTAATATATGACGTCATTTGTTTATATTCGATACGCCAGAGCAGTTATGAATGTACGAGATTCATGGAAAGTTGAGTTTATAAGCAGTAAATTCGACCTTGTCTACCGATTGGTTCTTTTGTAGCTCAAGCGTAAAGGCACGTCAGCGTATAACGGTTCCGTATAGGATGCATATTCGAATCCTGTCAAAGAACGAAAATTTTCTATGAAAATTTCTCGGACATTCAACCGAAAATATTATTTAATACTGTTTAAAAACAGAGCATTTGCTTAAATACTTGTATCTATAAAATTTTGGTTAAATTTATTTTTAAAAAATATATATATATTTATATATTTAAAAAATATGTATATAAAAAGAGGAGAGAGGTGCCGCAAACGTTTTTTTAGTTTAGTACAGGTTTCTGGTCTGGTCTCGCGACCGTCTTCAGGTAAAAGTGAAGATTTCCATATTATTAAAAATAATAATTAATTAATTAAGAAAGAAATTCAGATTACCAACACACAAACAGAAAATGCCTTATATCGAGAATATTTAACATTGTACATGAGGAAAAAATAATTATTATTTTTAATAATATGTGGAAATCTCCACTTTTACCTGAAGACGGTCGCGAGACCAGAAACACGTGTCGTAAAATTATGTAAAACAAAGCATAATATTTTTTCTAAATAAATCCATTACAACTAAAACGTTTGCGGCACCTCTCTTCTCTTCTTTTATATATATATATATATATATATATATATATATATATATATATATATATATATATATATTTGGCTATTTTTAGTGGATACCCATATTTGAAAGAGGTTCCGTTTATTCATTAAATATTATATTTGTATATTTTTCGTCTATCGACGTGAATAATTCAAGATATTAAAAAGAACATGTACTCTTTGACAGGATTCGTACCTGTGCTCCCATTGACAGGAGAAAACCTTGTTAGGTCCGACGGACGCGCACCGGTTGAATTGACGATTAAGCATAGTTGAATAGTTCCTTAGAAACGCTAATCATTCACGGATTCTCGAGCACGGGTTGAATTGACGATTAAAAAAATTTGAATAGTGCCTTAGAAACGTCAATCTTTCACGGATTCTCGAATCATTCATATCTGCTCACTTTCGTATCTTGATGTAAGTAAAGCAATTTCTAAAAAAAAGTAATGGAGTTTTATTTATTAATCCGACAGCTTTTATTACTTATATGAAGATTTTAGTGGATACTCGTATTTGAGTAGATTACCAGTTTATTTATTAAACAGTATACTTACTATATATATATAGTATATTATACTTGTCTGAACATTCGAGAAATCTTATTAAAGATATATTTATTTTCTTCGGAGAGCTCATATTTTTCCTAATCGAAATTGGGTAAAAATAATGGAAGCATTATTAGAAAAATAGAAAAGGCCAACACTTAATAATATCCAATATGATAACGGCCACAACATGCTGACCGTGTTTGGAAACGAATAATACTTTCGCATGATATAAAATCTATGTCCAAAAAAGAAAATACTTTATTTTACTCTTTGTCTCATTTCTCCGTATCTATCTATTTATATACCTATATATCTCGATCTGTATATATATATATATATATATATATATATATATATATATATATATATATATTTAATTTATTTAAGCAAATGCTATGTTTTTCAATTAAACTGTATTAATTATATTTACCGGCCTGAATGTTCAAGATATTTCTTAGAAAATATGAGCTCTCCGACAGGAATCGAACCTGTAACCCTACTGGGATTCTTCATTTTATTTGACGTGCTGTGGCTGAAAAGTTAACAGAACGTCAATATTTATTTAGATTCCTTAAGGTTTCTCCTATGTATTTTTATGACAATTATTACAGTCGATGTGTGAAACGCTTCCTTAAGTTTTTAGGTTATTGTTTTGTTCAGTATTGACTAAGATTTTTATTGTTTTGTATGTAATAGTAAGGACTTTTATGTTGAGTTTAGATAGATTCTTTTCGATTGTAGATGTGATAGAATTAGTAAGCAGGGTATTTTAATTTTTTATTCATTGGTTTTCTCAGGAGGGGCCGTTCTTCTTTTTCCTCTTTTTTTTTTTTAAATATTTTATGGGCCTTTTGTTTCGAATTCAATATAAAATAACTAGGGTACTGGAGAAGATTGAAAGTGTTTTCAATGTATTTCTCTTCTTCGTGTAAATAATCTGGGCTGCATATTCTTAGAGCTCTTAAGTAGAATCCGATCATGATTCCGGATTTTATTTTGTAATGACGGGAATAGAAATTTATTCAGTTTTTGTTGGTTGTTTTCCAGTGGACACCGAATTTTAAATTGTTAATACGGTTTAAATTGATATCTAAGCAGGGTAAGGGATTGTATTCGTCCATTTTTTATGTAAATTCTATTGTGCATTCGACTTTGTTTAGTAGATCTTCTAGGTCAGATAAATCAGTATCACGAGGATATATAAGTAGAGTATCATCAATATAACGAAAGTATGTTGATTTTTTGGGTAAAATGTTTTGGAAAGGACCGAATTCAAGAAATTCTAAGAAGTTACACGCCATTATTTCAATGAGAGGTGATCCCATTGATAATCGAAATTTTTGTTTGTACCAGCCATGATTGAATGTTTAGTAGCATTGTTTGGTGATGAGACGGCAAAATTTTATTATTTAATCTGTTGGTATAGAGAGTTTTATATTTGATTGTGTTAGATACTTTATTAGGTGGTTTAGACATTTTACAATTGGGACGTTAGTGTTTGTATCAACGCTTGCCATGGGTTTGTCGGTCAGGTTCATTACGCTTATCTTTTCAACTAGGCTGTCTTAGTTCTTTATGTGAGATGAACTGACTGTGTCAAGGAGAGGGGTTAGAATTTTTGTTATGCCTTTCGATAGTTTGAGGCGGGGACGGTGTCTGTTCCTGAGATAATGGAACGCATCGGGTTACAATTTTTGTGAGGTTTAGGGAGACCGTAAAGTTAGCGTGTTCTAAACCCCACAAAACTATTTTCCTTCTCACCGATGGATACGGAGGTAATGTGGATGGTTTGAAAATAGCATAGCGTGGTCTTGCTCTCAAGGTTTGCTAGGGAATGAAGTTCGTTCGATCACTTTCCATGGAAGTAGCAGTATTGCAATGAGCTTGCCATAGCCATCCTGTGGGAGAGATGTTGAAGGTTGGAGAATTGGTCGTCACCCACAATGGCTTAGAGACGCTTTTGAAATCAATCAAGCCTGGAGAATGTGGTCTGGGCAGCTCACGCCCAAATATGAAAACAGTAATCAATTATTGGCATGATCTGGCTCTTGTAAAGATAGGGTATAGCAGCAGAAGGAGTCAGGTAATTACTGGATCGATATAGGGAACCGACCCATTCTACCTGCATTCTTAGCAATGGATCGTATGTATGGGTTCCACTCGATGTCGGGTGTGAGTCTTTCAAGGGACGGTGCTTTCCCATGAAGAACTCCGTTAATCGAGATTGGACGTAGTTCGGGGTCAGATCGATGATAACGGAATATAAAGTTGGTCATCGAGGCATTGAATTAACCATCTAGTTTTTACACCTTGTTAGTTTGTGCAGAAGAGAGTTCCGTGGCCAATCTCTGTCCATCGAGAGTTTTACAGGTGCGCCCGTATATAGTCGTATCAACAGCATAGTTCTTTACAACTGATCTGAACATATTCATAGACAGTTCATTTATGTAAACCAAAAAGAGTTTTGGTCCGAAGACTGATACCTGGTGGACGCCTGCGTTTTTCTCTTGGTCTCGGGTGGTCTCGCCATTGATAACTACATTCAGGGATCTACCTGAAAGGAAGGATTTTATGATCGAGAAGACCCTTCCAGTGTTTCCATAACTTGAGTCCTTGTCGAAGGCCTTTGAGATATCTATTGCTATGGTCCTCATAGTGTGCTTATCATCAAGAGACTCGCTGATTCTGTGTGTGATGGTAATTAGATTAGCAGTAGATGGAGTCGACCAAAACCCATACAGCTCGTCACTGAAGAGTTTGTTCTCTTCAAAGGTGCCCGACGACCTTCTTTTTGGTTATGGCCTCAAACACTTTGCTAAAGAAGCTGATGAGACTGATATATATGTCCTGGGAGGGGAAAGATCGGACGCCCACGTTTTGAAAAACGGCCATACGCTTGACAATTTCCACACGTTTGGGAAGGATTTCTCATTTAAGCAGAGGTTGAATAACTTTGTTAGGATTAGAGATAATTTCAGGTTCTTGATTGTTCTGAAAGACAACCGCTGGAATTTTGATTGGATCAGTGTCTTTCTTCGAGTCGAAGTCCTTTGATAATTCTAGAAACTACACGGGCTGTGACGGTAATATTACAAAGATTGTGCCTCGTGAGACATGGGAACATGGTAAGTGGATGTTTTTTGTTATCAAACGATGCATTAGATGCAACGATGGAGGCGAACTGGTTGGGCTTATCAGTCGAGGAAGATATTACCTCGGAAAGATTTATAATTGCGGGCACAGATGTTTTACCTCTCTTCATGTTTTGGTTGGTGATCTTCCAGAATTCACGGGACCCAGTTTCCTTTTTTTTCTGTAGTCTGGACAGTTCTTGTGTAGCTGCACTTAGCATTTTCTAGAACTATTTTGCAAAGTCAAATTACTGTTTTTAACCAGACGCTTTTTACTTTATTAGATACAATATTTCTCTAATTCTTCAAATATCGAATGTATAAGTAATCCTATTTTTTACATTTCCATTTTTATAACATATTAATTACTAGCAGTAGAGCCTGGCGTTGCCCAGGGATATAACAGTAAGAGATAGATCAAGTATCGACCATCATAAAGACTGAAAAATAAAATTGACAAAGATTATTGTTTAAGGTTGACTGACACGCATGTCTTAATTAGTTTTTTATTTTTTTATTTTTTTTTTTTTACGAATTGGTCAAACCCAAACTCAAACAAAAACATTGTTTTCAATCGTTATGAGTCTCTACCGATTGAATAGAATTTTATTCTAAACAATTGTCTTGTAATTGGAATTTTGAAAGCATTCTGAATGTAAAAATAAAGAAAAAAGTGTGCAAGACAATAAAAAACACTACATGCCAAAAGAAAAAAATAAAATAAAATTTTGTTGAAATCGGTAGAAAAATGAAGGTAGACTTTCTGTAATCTTTTAGTTTTACAATTTATGATTTTTACTTATTTAATACAGTAAAAAAAAATTGCATATTTTGCTTGTGGTGATTCATAATTAGAATTCTGATTTGAATATATTTTTCACACGTTGTTTCTAATACAAAAAATATTAACTTTATTTGGGTTTATTAGATATGATGTAACAAATCTTATTCATTAATAGCCTTTCTGTAATAATAATCTTTTACAATTTATGATTTTTACTTATTGAATACAGTAAAAAAAAATTGGACACCATTTGTATTTAAAGTAGTTTCCCGTTCCGGTTATTATTTTTAGTTAGGACTTGTGTATGTTTAGATTTCATTATCTTTCCCTAAAAATAAAGAATTGATTCCGATGTTTGTATTCATACAATCAGTAGAGATCGTTAGATTATTGTTTAAGGTTGACGGACACGCATGTCTTAATTAGTTTAATTTTTTTTATTTTTTACGAATTGGTCAAACCCAAACTCAAACAAAAACATTGTTTTCAATCATTATGAGTTTTTTCTGATTGAATAGAATTTTATTATAAATAATTGTCTTGTAAATGGAATTTTTAAAGCATTCTGAATGTTAAAAAAAATAAAGAAAAAGTGTGCAATGAGAATAAGAAACACTACCTGCCAAAAAAAAAAGTGATGTTTTGTTTTATCGGCTGAAAAATATTGGAAATCTACTCCCATATTTAAAGGAACCCACACACACAAACAATCCGATGTGAGTTGTCTCCCTTCCATTTTCACGATGTCTCTTAATCGTGTTTTCAAATTGATTTTGTGCAAAAAACAATTATATTTTCCCATTTTGGCACTGTTAGAACCACCACAAGGTAATTTTATGTAGTCCTGTGAAGTTTTGTTGAAGTCAGTTGAAAAATGTAGGAAATCCGATCCAATATATAAACGTTACAGACACACACACACACACACACACACACACACACACACACACACACACACACACACACACAATCTGCGTTTTATAATAAGTAAGATATCTTATAATTGTCCCCTGTTCAAAGAACTCTCTTCCCTTTTATCACTTTATCTATAGAGTTTAGTTTTGTTTTTTTTTTAAATATAATTTTGTGGTTTTATGTATTTTGATGTATAATTTTATAATTTTGAAATATAAGTTGATTTTGGTTTAACTTATCTTTAAAGGTAAACATTTTTTCTAATATATAATATATTTTATTTTATTATAATTTCATTTTTAAATATTTTTATACGTTTATATAACCTATTGTTTTCATATTAATTATGAATTTTAGAAAAATAATTTTACTTAATTTTAATTTATATTATCTAAATCTAAATTATTTTTAGATTAGTTTTAAAATATTTAAATATATCTTTTTTTTAAATATGACTTGTGTTTGGAAGCGTATTTTTAAATAGGAATTTGTATTTTTAAACTTAACCTTAAACTTAATCTATTTAAATGTTTTAAAAAAAAACTGTTTGTTCCTTTGTCTCAAATTAACACTTCATTCTTCATATAACCCCAATTTAATGTCATAAATTTAATATTCGGGTATAATTTTATGAAGCCTCTCTCCTTTAAGCCTAATAACTTCCACCCTCCCCTGGTACCATTTGTCTGATAGCAATATTGAAATGGATAAATTCTGTATTAGTTTTTCGACAGCTGTCTCAGTTAAATTTCTAATTCCAACATGAACTAGGTCTATCTATATATCGGGGTTGAATAAGACTGACAAAGTTTTCGTCGGTTGAAATAGATTTATTCCTCATATTAGTTAATTTTCGATTTTTTTTTAATGTACTAGTTTATTTGCTCTGTAATAAGAATACGTTGAGCACTATTTGTAGATCAGTTTTAATATTTTATATTACGAGTATCCACTTAGATTATATACCAAATGATTTATTTACTACCTTTAATATATATATATATATATATATATATATATATATATATATATATTAAAGGTAGTATATATCAGTTTAGTAATATCTATCTATGTCTGTTCATATATATCAATATATCTCTTGCAGTATGTTAATATATGTCTGTTTATCTCAGTATGTTTGTTCATATCTATCTATCTCATCATGTTCATACCGATCTATCTCAGTATGTTCGTATCGATCTATCTATCTATCTATCTATCTATCTATCTATCTATCTATCTATCTATCTAGATTGATCTGTGTGTATAACTGTGCCGTATTTCATATTGTACTTCTTGTGTACAATAAACCTTTCTTCTCGTATCCACCTGGTGTCATGTGTTTATTCCCTTAGCGCGGAATATATCACTATCTATCTATCTATCTATCTATCTATCTATCTATCTATCTATCTATCTCTGTTCATATCACTGTATCATTGGCCAATCACCATTACGTCAAAAAGAACTAAAATTTACTTGTATATTTTTCAGACAGAATTGTCTCTGAAATTAAATTTTCTCTACGCGAATACGAAATAACTATTTCATAACTCGTCGTTTCCACACCTTTGGACAATGGAGTCATTTTTCAACAATGCATCACTACTCCGCTAACGTAATTTAGGTAAAATCCTCTTCTTTTATTCTTCCGAATGAACGACTGTATCAAAATGAGCTCATAAAGGTACAACATGAGAGAGTCTATTCGACCAGTCGTTCATGTCGACGTCTCGAAACTGCCATTCGATTACTGAGGTTAGAAATGCTAATGTCCAATAAACAATGGATTCATGAGGAGTTTTGCCGATGTATTTTACTAACATCATTTTCTAACGCCTTGTACGAGATCATATTTTATTTATACTCGTGAATTACTTTAATACGGAGGCTGTTATACAAAGGGCTGTCATCTCACTTTCAGTAGGATGAATCCACGTGGGCCACGTGACGGCCGTTGAGTGTCGTCAGTTCGTAGACTGACGATTACGAAATGCGATGTAGATCGCGGAGAAAACAGACGTCACAAGGCAACGGTAGGGTGAAAAGACGTGCCACCATTGAGCCTCCGACCTAACAGATTTCTTTTTAGTAAATATTACAAGTAAGACCCTGTCGATTTTCGTCCTTTCAAACTTGTTGTTGTATACATATGTTATAATTTCTCTGAGTGGGAGAACATATATACTGGGGGTATCAAAAATACTTTTACAAACTTTGGTGGCATCTTCCTCACTGTCAAAATTCCATATAAACATCTCCTTCAGTCCTTCCTTTTTGAGATGTTAAGTTTAAAGTATACTGTAGCTGTTAAAAGAGCCTGCTCACGTTACAAATGTAACGGAGCCAGGAATTGCTCTTGAAGTAATCTCCACACGGAAATATGAGTTGTACGACATACTAGGGCTAATTGACGTGGATTGACGCCTTGATCATCCCCGACAGTCTGTAGAATGGGTTCTTCATGGTAAGGCGTCCGAGCGGTTCTCAATCTTCCTCTACACAAAATTTCTCGTACCACGTACCCCGTCTCAGCAATGCAACGATAAACAGCAGGAAAAATTGGATGACTCGGCTGCCTTTGGTCTGAAAGAGCAATCTATACAGCCATGCAGCCTCGCGTCCATTATAATTCCCGCGGCCGTATGTAAAAATCATATCTGCCTGCTCACGATGTGAATACCCTGCCATTGTTAAAGGGACTACTTCTCAATTGACTCACTACTACACACGTGAAATTTTGAAGGCAGTCTATCCCCAAATGGACACGAATGGCAAATGTAACCTAGTCTTCATGACATCTGAGTACTATTTACCGTAAACTTTATTTAAACTTAACAACTCGAAAACGAAGGATTTGTGGACATACGTTATATAGACATTTGCACTTGTTCGGGTGTGAGGAGTCCACACCATATTTGATGAAAGTGTTTTTGATACACCATATATATATATATATATATATATATATATATATATATATATATATATATATATATATATACAGGTAATAAATCCGTATAAAATCCAAGTGTATCGCAATAATATCAAATAATAAAATTGCTAAAAAAGAGCTCAATATATTTATTATAACGGGGCATATAAATTACACAATAAAGTCCCAAATTAACTCATACGGGGGAGAGTATAGCTCTATTTCAATCAACGGTATGTGCGTCAGTCTTATTCAACCCCGGTGTGTAGACTGTGTTCGTGTTGGAATTCGAAATATAAATTTAAATTTGACAGCAGTCGGCAAATTGTTAAAGAATTTCTCCATTTCGATGCCTCAGTCAGACTGAATGCCCTAGACTGTTGTATGGGGAGAGTTGAATGTTGAAAGCATTAAAGAGAAGAGGTTGTATAAAATTAACTCGGATATTAACCTTATGACATTAAATTGGGGTTATATGAAGAATGATGTGCCAAATCGAAACTAAAAGAGGACCAAAATGAGTTACTGTTAGGTTCCTACGTACAAAATAACAAATTATACTTAAAAATGAGATATATGAAAAAGCAACAATATATATATATAATTTGGATAATTTGTATTAAATTTACGTATATATATATATATATATATATATATATATATATATATATATATATATAAAAAAGGCTTAAACACTAATATTCCATGGTCATATATTCCACATATTAGTGTTTAAGGTTTTTTTATTATATCCTTTTGTCCTGGACATTGAGTTCTACCTGCATTCTGTCCTCTTGTAATTTTTTATTCAAAAAAATATATATGCATGTGTATGTATATATATATATTTTATATACTTTGTATATGTATGTGTATTTACTACTAATGTTATCTATCTATAATCTATCTATCTATCTATCTATCTATCTATCTATATATATAAACAAACACACACAAACACACACACACATATATATATATATATATATATATATATATATATATATATATATATATATATATATATATATATATATATGTAAATATCTGTGTATGTCCTAATGATATCAAAATTTCTATAGATGTATATCATTACTTTCTTTCAACTATTATGTTCCGGCACATCCGGTCTTAATTTTATGAAACCGCTCTCCTAGTCGGCCTTAAATAACCCATTGAAGTTGATATGCGTAACACAAAAGAAAAGAAACAAAAACAAATTAAAGATGTTATATATTTCTGTTTACTTCTAAAATAGAAATAACACAAAGAATGAAGACAAAAGAAGAACTTTATGCAAAGCATGTGTAATTGTATTGAACATTCCTTGAAGTAAAATCATTATGTTAAGAATAATAAATTTTGAAATATATTTAAAAAAATATATTTCAAAATTTATTATTCTTAACATAATGATTTTACTTCAAGGAATGTTTATTTATATTTATTAAATTATCATTTTGTAATATTTTGCATAATTAAAACAACAATAATCATAAAATCTACTCTAATATATATATATATATATATATATATATATATATATATATATATTCGCCTAGTTCCACCAGTTCAGACCTTCACGGTTTGGTTCCGTTCGGTCGTGTTCAAGGTAGCAACCTTCATGTTCCTTTAAAAAAAAAGCAAGTTCCATTCATAAAGCTTCTTCCACAAAATTGTTATCTGGGGAACAAGCTCCCAAGAGATTCCTTCCCTTTCAACTGCAGTCTTGGTTTGTTAAAGTCCAGAGTCAACCGATATCTTTTTTATTATTTTTTTTTAAGCGTTTCACCCCAAGCAAAGCGGGAAGTCACTAACACAAGGGGTTCCAGAAAGTTGGAGCGAGAGATAGAGGAAAAGATGAAGGGAAGGATAGGGGATATATCAAGGCATCTGGAGACGTCGATTGACATTACATTTGAATCATTGGAGATTATAGCTATCAAGGAAACATTAAAAGGCGAGAGAGTTCCACAGGCGAGATGTGCGAGACATGAAGCTATTGAAGTAGAAGAGACGGCTACATTTAACATTTTCGACATTGAACGGGTGTGAGCGAGATGCCAGCCTAGTAGAACGCTTAAATTCATGAAGTCTGGGAACCAGCGAAAGCCGCTCATCGGAGCAGTTACCATGAAAGTATTTGTAAAAAGACAGAGAGATGCGAAAGCACGTCTGTGAGAGAGCGACTGCAGTTGAGATGCCAGATCAGAGCCAATTATATACCTTACAAATGCATTCAATATTTTCCAGCCATTTAATGGTTAACGATTTCATTACATGCACGTTAAGCATCCCGACGTTGTGTTAGGTTTAGCATACTTACCTCACTAGAACAATTACGACTGAGTAGTGAGTTCTTCCTTGCTTTCGGCCTAAAAAATTTAAGATACTCTTAGAAAATAATCATCCACATTTTAGATCAATATTACGGAACCGGTGTCTGGCCAGAAAGCATATTACGTTTGTACGCCGGCTTCACCCATTCATACTTGCAGAAGAATGAATATCAACTAATATGTATACAGTGTCATGCTTTACTCACGGTGAAACACATATTAAACGAATACACTGACTTAGCCACTGAAATACACAAATATTAGGTTGGTGCAAAAATAATGACGTAATAATATCGTTTTTTGACGTATTTTTAACGTGAAAAAACGACATTCTTACGTCATTATTTTTGCACCAACCTAATACTATGAAGAAGTGAACAGGAGAAAACTATACGAAAACACTGAAACCATCGACATAATGTCCTGCCTTAAACCAAAGCATATAACACCTGGGGGGGTTCAAAAATATTATCATCCCTACCAAAAAGGAATGACAAAAATAAAAGAATCAGTAATACAGAAGCACATATACTAGATTCAGTTTATTGACTTTCATTGACGCTGTCACATATCGAGAAATGTCTCTTCTAAATTGTAGGAGCCCGTTTCAGCAATCTGAAATATAAAATTATATCATGTAGTGAGGGGTGTAGACTTTCAGACTATCCTGTACAATAGATAATCTGCAAATATATATCTATAAAACATACATTTAACCTGAAAAGTATAACATGATGTGAATATATATATATATATATATATATATATATATATATATATATATATATATATATATATATATGTATGTATGTATGTATGTATGTAGTTGTTGTTTTTAAATTGCGTTTAATTCATATTTAATTGAAGCCATAAAATTGCGTACAATTTAGAATTTGACATTAAATAACACATAGTGAGTGTGTAAGGGCCTATTGATTGAAAAAATTATTTTTGGAACATTGGGGTTACCAATTGTAAAGGTGTCCTTTTGTAGATAAACCAATACTATTTATATTATTATACTTTCAATGTACATGATTCAAGTAAACAACAAAACTCCAAACTGTGAATCAACAAGTATATACTGAAAATAACATACAAGAACAAATATGCAATAAAATTGTATTCAATATATAGATTAAAGGAAAGAAGTTGCTCCCTTTTTATTGTATTTTGGATTTGTAATTGATTGTTCGAAGAAGGTTCTTGTGAGAGAAAAATGTTCAGGAATCAATATTAGAAGAATGTATGTTGTTAGAATAGATAACACAAGAATACAATTGATCAGAAATGTGTTGTGTTATAGAATGGTTCGAATTTATCAGAGTCTTGGTTGACTGAGCTTGGCTAAGTCACAGAGACAAATGTAAGTTTATATTACGTAACTCTGTGTCTGTGTCTGTGATTGAAATGTTATGAGTAAGATCGTGGACTTATATGGACAGGTGAATTTTATTGGATCTTACTGACGACTTGTGAAAAAATCGCCTCTTTTATGGAAAAAGTGTAGTCTCCAAGGCAACGCGGGCAAACTTAATCTTGCACTAAAATATATGATTGGTTAAAAATTAACCAATCACTACATTCCTACTAACGGAACAAACAAGCAAGCTCAAAACCGAAGGATTTAAAGAAACGACTGCGATGGCTGAATTGTCCTATATAAATGTAGTAATGATTTATTAGCCAATCGCAGGCGAATAAAATGTGGGCGTGGAAAAAATAGCAATCGCTACAACTGATATGCCGCTAAACTGAAACGACTAAACCAAGCCAGACTAAAAATTGTATGCAATTACAATATTACTTGTAATAATTGAAAATTATCGCGGTGTGTGTCGTGTCCAGATATCAGACAAATTATTATCATAATACGTATTTTCGGCCGAACTTTTTTCCGTCCTTCTGTAAGTGCATATCGCGACAAGATGTGATTAATGCCGGTCGTGAAATCAGTCAGTATAGCACTAAAATATGATGAATGGTCAAAAAACTCCTTCAGGGAACATTTACAACAATCTCGGCCAACGTTCTCAGCCGTGGATGCTTCAATAAATATGGCTTCTCAAATAGGTTATTTCAACGGTCACTAATCGAAAAAATACTTTTTTGTTTATCATTTACACGCGGACAAATTTCTGTTGGACATGGCCCAAAGTGAAAAACGTCGAAAATTATGATGGCCTCTCACTGTATTTTTATGGAAACGAAAGGATAACAATTTTTGATAATTTATAAGTCATTTCATCTTATCGGTTTTTATTCATTTCTTCAGTTATTTTTTCGACACGCGTTGTGGCGTCAAGATCTTTAATAACATCTCTAAAAACGACAAACGTTCAACGATATATTCAAATAGCGAGCGATCTTCTTTCGCTCGAATAATTATAGACCGCTTTAAGTTTATTGTTATATTTTTATATTTGTAGACATTTCTTTTTGCGTTTTCTCTTTTTGATTTACGATTTGGGATTTCGATCAATTGATTTTGCTTAGAAACATAACATTGGCATTATCATTTTTTTTCTTCTTTCTTACACGATGATTCTTTGACCCGAGGGGGGGCGTAGAAGAAACCGAGTATAATTTATTTCACTTGCCATTCCTATGGGAATTTTTGGAGCAGTCTCAAATTGTCTTGGAGGAGGAAATCATTGATGTTTATAATATAAAGTTAAACAGACATCTATACCTACATATTTGTATGCATATATATATATATATATATATATATATATATATATATATATGTATATATATATATATATATATATATATATATATATATATATATATATATATATATATATATATATATGAAGAAAGAAAGATCGAAAGATTGAAAGAAACGTGCCAAGAAGCAAGATCGCGTGGAAATCTAAAAGTTGTTGAATCAGAGCTAAAAAAATATATTGGTTTCAAAATGAGATCTCTGGATTATCAAGATATCTTTCTTAACGATAATGCAGAAGATTACCTTTAAGAAAGAGAATAGTACGCCTCCGAAAGGGAGGTTGATTAAAGCGAAAAAAAGATTTCCATTTATACGTGCAACGTAACTGTTGTGATGTGGGGTCTGGCAGGACACACCACGTGACACGACAGAATCGGCCAGGATATTAGTAATCAATACTTAGCTAGACAAGTCACTGCAATAGTAGTATCATCATCATCATTATCATCATCATCATCACCCGTGGTTTAATGACTATCAAGCTTGACTCGTTAAGAGCAGTTGCGATCCTCACTGGGTGTCCCACCCTTTCAGCCTCTTGCTACATCAAAACTATGGCCAAAAATCACCGTAGCAAGTCATATTCTTTTATGTGACAATTGTAATTTATTTTTGCTCAATAAAAGTTAATTAATTAAAAAGGTGTAACTTTAGCCGCTACCAATCGTTCAATTCAAGTTGACGAATTTCAAAAGACGGAGAGATTACTAAAATAAAGAGAGATTACTAAAATATTGATATTTCATCCTAGTGTTTATTCATGGATGAAACTTGCTAGCCATTCGCATTAAATTTTCTGTTGAGGATTCTCCAACTCTTTCGATAGGATTCGCACGTCGGCAAAAAAAATCCCGCACATCATATCATTAGAGGATCATTTTTAACCCTAATTTTGCTGCCCTCAATAATTTCTGCGTGAATAAATGTCACATTCCATTTGGATGCTCGTGTCTTCTTCTTGAGACATATCTGAAGTTTCTCCTTTTGGAAATCAGTGCATTCAACCAATTCAATGCTAGCGAATGCTGCCAAAAAAAAAAAAAAATTAACACATCGCCTTCTTTGTTGACGTCTCACCCGGCACGGCCTAGGGTCATTCCTTACTCTTATTGTCGGTACCTTCCACCGTCGCTCTGCCTTCGGTCGTGAATAGCAAACATTAAAGTGTAATTTCGCATAATATTCGGCCCAGGTAACACGTTTTCTCAGAGACTTTGGCTTCTGAGAATGTCACAAGATGCGTTTAGTTTCATGTTTCTAAG
This sequence comes from Acanthosepion pharaonis, assembly GCA_903632075.3. Taxonomy (NCBI): domain Eukaryota; kingdom Metazoa; phylum Mollusca; class Cephalopoda; order Sepiida; family Sepiidae; genus Acanthosepion; species Acanthosepion pharaonis. The sequence goes on along the minus strand of CAHIKZ030001613.1, from coordinate 2,894,182 downwards.
CGGTTCAAAAGCATAATGATTTTATTTGTATTTTGACAAACAACGACAGAAACATAATCTTATTGTTCATTACATGCCTGCGTAATCATGAAAAGTGTTTCCTCTCATTGATCAAGACACAAGTATCAACAACTCAAACATTTAAATGTAGCCCGATGCGTAACGAATTTCTCAGTCGTACGGTGCTCAGTCTCAAGACTACCGGCAATGTCCAGTTTTGTTTCCTCTTCAATAAGCATTTCGACAATTGTCGCTAATTCATGACGATACCAAAACGATTTTCTATTCGTTTTGTATAAAATATGAAAAAAAAAAACAATCCAAGATGCATTACAAAAATGGCATCCGAATTTTTATTGACACACACAAAATATTTGATATTGCACAACGTTACATAAGCCAATTTTTCGAAATGCCTGAAAACTCATGCAGTCAGATAGTTTAAGAAACGTGGTTTGTATGCAATGTTTATACACATTCACCCATGTGCAAATTAATTGAAACAAAACGAATAATTCCGTCATTATTTACATTTTTCCTTGTATTTTTCTAATGAAACATGACCCAGTGCATATGTTAGTACTTCCTGTGTCCATTCCCCGAAGTCGTTCTTTGCAGATTGACCACTGATTCTCGATTGGATTTAAACCAAGAGAGTTTCCGGGTAAGTCTATAGTACTTTGATTTGATCATTGTTAAGGCTTGGCAGTGTGTTCTTGCAGGGTTACAATTTTCGTACGCTTCCCTGAAGTAGCGCCCATCGCAGGATAACTAATCGACAATCGAAACATCACCCAGTGTACATGTTACTACTTTGTATGTACATTCCACGAAGTCGTTCTATGCAGATTGACCACAGATTTAAATCAGGAGAGTTTTTGGGTCCAGTCAAGTACTTTGATTAGCTTATTGGTAAGGCTTACCAGTATGTTCCTGCAACGTTATATTTTTATTACGCTTCCTTTCAGTAAAGTTCATCGCACACAATGGGCGTAGGATAACTAATCGACAGTCGGGACAATAGTGTCTAGGACGGATGAAAATCTGATGCAATCACGGATGACGCAATATTTTTCAAGGCCAAACAATTTTCATCACGCACCCCGAAAATAGATTAATATTACTGCACATCATTGCAAATGATCTAATCTGAGGAAAAAAATAGAAATCGTTTATACCCTGTCACGCCAGTGTGTCTAAAACTGACCGTGTGTTGAAAGAAATGATGCTAAAGCTGTTGTTTCAATTAATTTGCACAAGGGTGTACATTCAAATACACGCGTACACAAATACTCTTTACATATTTGTAATTACTATGAGAGCTATATCTAATGCGTGCGGGTATTTAAGCAAACATTCCTGTTTATAAATTGTGAAAGTAATACTCCTTGCTTTTGTATGTTCGTTCGGATCGGCCAGCGACTAAGCGTGATCGGCCGGCAGGATGCTCGAGTGCGCACCACGGCCTGTGGAGCCACGGCCTGGCGGGGTACATTTCACTAAATCGGACAAAGTTCGACTATTCGATTCCGCACGGTCGTCCGAAAACACTGGGTGGTCAACCGGTTGAGCTCACGACAGGATGAGGTTCCACTAGCGAATGGGGGGTGGGGGATGTCTACTATTCCCAAAATTGGATAAACTAAGCAAAGTCAACTACTCTTGGAATCCGTTGGTCGGTCGAGTGGTTACCACGGCTTGGTATTTGCGTGACGAAATACAATTCACAAAAATGGACAAATTAAGTGAATTCAAAGACTTAGAGATACAAAGCCTAAAGAAAGAAAATATGGTTACGGGTAGAAATCGAAACTCTATTCTATTTTCAATCTGAAAAAAAAGAATCAAGCTAAGCGGACATTATCATTAAGCTACAAGAAGCTATAGCAGCAAATCAAATCTCATTTATTTTACCTTATTTTGTGGTATTATCCCGAAATTTGTTCTTAGGCAGCAGTTGTTCTCCGGGAAGTTAACATTGAACGATATCACATCGAATTCACCTTCGCATCATTTTTCCCTTTAGAAAGTCAGGAATCCGTATAAGCTGTGTTTCATCGATGGTATGGAATGATGTTTGATAGAAGATTAAGTGCCTGAGTAAGGAAACTACAACTCAGAAACAGCCTGGTCGTTATAAAAGTAAACATCTGTTGCACCAATCTTAAAAGTCAAGAAGAGATAGATAGATAGATAGATAGATAGATAGATAGATAGATAGATAGATATGAACAGAATTAGATAGATAGATAGATAGATAGATAGATAGATAGATAGATGTGAACAGACTTTGATAGACAGACAAATAGATATGAACAGACTGAGACAAATATGAACAGACTTAGGTAGATAGATAGACCGACAGATAGATATGAACGGACTTAAATAGATAGATATATATGAACAGACTTAGATAGATAGATAGATTGATAGATAGACAGACAGACAGACAGATAGATATGAACGGACTTAGATAGATAGATAGATAGATGGATGTGGGTAGAAATATTGTAAGTTTAATCTTTCAAAATGTTAAAGGTTAGTTTATAACTCCGTGATCGAGTCCGCTCGGTCTCAGAGGGCGTCACAGTCCAGCAAGATTCAATTATACTTTTTAGGAATGTAGAAATCGTTAAAAAAAAATATATATATCTTAGAAATTCATCAATATCTTAAAAAATATTTTTCCCCTTTTGGATACGAAAATAAAAAGTTGCGAATTCTTTACAAAATGTTATTGAAACATACTGTGCTGTTAGATTCACTGTGGCCGATACGAGGGGTTCTTCAAGAAATCAATCTCCTTCTCCAAGAAAAGACTGTCAGACAGAAGAACTGATCAACGCTTTTTGCATATTCTTTGTCCAAATAGTAAACATCAGGACAAAGTAAAAAATCCGTTTTAATATTTTCGCTATCTCACTAATTTCAATATTAAGGCTACATATAAATTTTATTTAAATAGTCTTGCTCGTAGCGGTTAATATAATTACAAAGAACATTTAAGGTTTTATTTTTGAATATTCAACTATCTCCCATATTCTAAATTTAAGCGGTATAAAGCATCTGTCGACACGTTTTGTATAGACTTTGTACATTATTATATAACTAAGGGAAAATTACCAAGCAAGCCGGTCAAGGAATTCTTCTAAATTAGATGAATCCGAACAAAACCCAGACGAGCGATAATCCCTTTGGTTAAGAGGCCGAAATAGCCGGGCTACAGGATTTGCAGGTCCTAGGATTTAGCTGAACCATTAAGTGTATCCGGGATTGTCTTTTAAGTAGCTTGAGTTCCCGTCTTCTCAGAGATTGGGGAATAGAGAGAGCGATTTAGAGAGAGCGAAAGTAAAATAGAGATCACTGTAATATTTCCATTGAAAAGGGGTGCTTAACATCAGCCCTTGGTATTGACAGATGATTGAGTAACTGTCATTAACTTCCCCGGTTGACATGGGTTGAATAGCTATATGGTTAGAAAAGCAGCCTAAAATTGAAAGGATCAATTGTATGTGTCGCAGAAAGAGAGTAAACCAATAGAATCAACTTATCTTGCTTAACATTTGGCAGATACTAACTCATCTTTCATTGTTACTTGTTTCTTTCTTACTCTATCTCTCTCTTTCTCTCTCCCGGCCCTCCCTCTCTCTCTCTCTCTCTATATATATATATATATATATATATATATATATATATATGTATGTATGTATGTATGTACACACACACACACACACACACACACACATATATATATATATATATATATATATATATATATATATATATATATATATAGTAGGTAGTAGGTATGTATGTATATATGTATACTAGCAGGATGGCCCGGAGTTGCCCGGGCTTGATTCAAAAATCGTATGACACATACAGCAATCACTATCACTTGACTTAAAATATTTTGCCCTTCCTTGCCTTTAAAGTAGTGCCCTTTGCCGTGCTGATGTTGCTACATGCCTTACTTCTTGCCTATCTCACACTGCGAATTTTTTTTAAGCTCTATACTAAACATTAAATCTGTTACGAAAAAAAGAACGAAACAAAATGAACACAAAACGATCAGCTTCAAAAAGAACTCGTAACTAGAAAAACCAAATGAAAAAAGAATGTTAACAACAAATACTTTTCCACACCCAACCCAGTTCTGCGGAATCAGAATCAACGTTGAGTTTAATCAAGCGAATGAACCAATTGGAGTAAAGTGCCATGCAGATTTAAATTTTCCCACTTCTGACGAATGCAGCTATCGATTTTTTTGTATGCTAGTTAACATTCGTGTCAGTCAGCTGTTGGCTCTCACGTTAGCCAACAGAATCTTCCTGCCTATTCGTGGCAGCCAGCTATGGGCTCTCATTCTGGCCAGTAGAAAATGGCCGCAAACTACATGAAAACTGATGTAGAAGCAAGAAAAAATCGATTATTTCCACTATCGATGGGAGTTGGGAAAGGCAAAGTCGGTCTTAACCTTTCCACTCACTTGGAGCATGTGCATGCAAATTTTGATGGAAATCCTTCGAAAATTGCGGCCGTGCATTCGTTACACACATACACAGACACACACACAGACACATACACACACACACGCACACTCTCATCCTGCCTTTTATAGATAGAGATATATGTGTGTGTGTGTATGTGTATATATATATATATATATATATATATATATATATATATATATATATATATATAATATATGAAAAAAATATATACGGAAAAAAACAAACAAAAATCCTTATATACAATTATGCTGTTTTAATGTTAATATGTCAACGTCGGACGTTTCGGTCTAATAAACCATCTTCAGGACATATTCATAAATTATAACATTATCAATACAACATGACAAAGACGATGTACATAAGAACAAGACTTATCCAAACAGATAACAAGACTTATCCAAACAGATAAAAAGTTATCTGTTTGGATAAGTCTTGTTATATATATATATATATATATATATATATATATATATATATATTTCTCTATATAATTTTCTATATATATTATATATTATATTATATTACTTATTGGAAAGTGCTCATTATCGGTGCTAGAGCTAACAAATTTGCACATATACAACTAATATATATATATATATATATATATATATGTGTGTGTGTGTGTGTGTGTGTGTGTGTGTGTGTCTGTGTGTGTGAACACGGATGTCAACACTCAGAGACGACATGGTGTTTCATGCTAGACTCAACCATTAGGCCGCGAGTGCTGGATTTTTCTCGAAGAGAAAGTCGAAAAAATCCAACACTTGCGATTGGATGATTGAGTCTAGCATGAAACATCCTGTTGGCTCTGAGCGTTGACTTCAATGTTCCGCTTTTATATTTGTATTTATATACTCTTTATCTATGACACTGAGCACATTATGCCATAAGTATACCACAATTTAAAACTGTATTCATGTATATATATATATATATATATATATATATATATATATATATATATATATATATATATATATATATATAGAGAGAGAGAGAGAGAGAGATAGATACATAGATAGATTAGGTATATTAGAAAAGTATTCATCCAAGCAAGATTGATTAGAAAAAAAACGTCGAGGCAACAAAACATGAATCTCAGCCAACATTTAAGAGGAAATTGTAAAAATTCAATAAAAGTTAAACAGACTTCGATGTTTCTTGTTAATCAATCATGTTAGTATATATTTATCTATCTACACGCACACATATATATATGCAGACTGCGATGGGTAAATTATTGCCATTTTATATATCTAATTTCGCACATTTTTTTTTTATTTTGTCGATTGCAAAATTTAGTAAGGTCTGTTTGGCACTGTTTATGAGAAAAAAAGCGCATTGTATACTGCTTGGCATTCGAGACTAAAGTGTATTTGGGTTTAAATCTGAAGACAGTGTCGAGGATTCGGAAGGATTTGGATGAGTCTAATGGTGACTACGAAAACTCACTCAGATCGGTTTGATAAGAAAAGAATTCTCGAATTTGTTTGCGCGTGACACAGTGTCAACAAGAAGGCCTGCATGAGTGCCTTGACGTGATAGTGCTGTCCTGGGTCGAGGGTTGAGCTGCTGGAAGACTAGACATCTGGTAACAGGACTCTATACCATGCTACACAAGCAGAGGAACCCAAGCATCTGTCAGACAATTTCTGTGAGCCGATAACCCCTTATATCTCGCCACCTATCTCCCCAACTCAAACCCCTTGGTTATTATGTGTGGGGCGCTGTTGATCGAGAGACCAACAAAACGCCTTATATCATCAAAGATGAACTGATGGCAGGGTTTGTAGCAGCATTCACCAACTTAAACAAGGAGGCTGTCCAGAAAAGTTGCAGGTGATTCCGACTTTGCCTGGAGGCCATGGTTGAAACCAATAGCAACTTAAGTGAATATATTTACTTTTTAGTATTTCAAGATAACTTCGTGTAATTTTGGTAAACGCATCATTTCAAATGAGATGTCACTGTTATTACTATTTTTTGCGTATTTTAGACGATAATTTATCCATCGCACCCAATATATATATATATATATATATATATATATATATATATATATATATATATATATATATATTCGGATATTACAACAAAAAACATGTAAGAATTGCTACACAATTGCAATCGTGATACTATGCATAACGATGCGTCTTCGCATGCGATTGTAAAAAATACTGGCGAGTGAATGATTGATTTTTGTTTCCAAAGCAAAATTCATCCTTATTTTTTGAAAATATATATATATATATATATATATATATATATATATATATATATATATAATAAGGCTTGATGGCTTTATCCTGATCAACCAATTAAATATGACCTGGGTTAAATTCAAAGTAAGCGAAAAAAGAAAAAATAGAAATTATTATCTTAGAAATGTGTCATGGCCAAGATTTGACATCAGACAGCATCAGACATTAACTTAAAATCTGATACAAATGTCTACAATAAATTTACACATGCTAGAAATCAACTTTCATAATAAATAAAAACGGGTGGGAAAGGGGTGTGTTAACCGAATGTGCAAATAATTATAAGCTTTGTGCAGGGAAGCAAGAAAACCGAAAACAGTTCAAAAGTACAAATAAACAGAATATTAGAACACAGCTTACAGTCAAATCTCGATATTTCAACCGTAAAACAATGAGAAGTTGTTTCCCTTTTTGTAGGCTTAAATTAATGCCGTAGACGTGCCAAAGAAAAGAGCTCATTAGGACAATTACCAGGGAATATTTACAGAAAAGACAGAGGGAAGCCACGTCATGTCGGTGGGCAAACGACTGAAGACAAGATGCCTGTTCTGGACCGAAGACATTACAAAGCCTTTTTTGAATTTTGTCACTAAGGTAGTGGTATATATATTGGAAACACCAGATATGGAAGCAATATTTAAATCACAGACGAATGGTAGATTTAAAAGCGTACAAAAAGGTTTCTGTCGAAACGAACCAACTTTCCAAGCAGGAGACATATTGTTTAAACATAATCATTCTACTTGGAAACAGTCAGACCAAGAAGGCGTCAGTGTTGGCTATCCTAAAGATTAGCATCAGGAAGACAAAAATATATATTTTTTTTTGATACGTGATGCCTCATCAGCTAATGTAAATAATGCCCTGGTTAAAAGTATTGTTGAAACTTGACTAATGCATGGAATAATATTGCAACACAAAATGTCCTTAGAACAAAATGTATTGAACAAGAAAGTGTACACAATATTTATATATAGTCTTATGTATATTCCTGGTAAGACCGTTCCTGGAGAATGTGTTGACTGAGTCGCAGTCGGGCAGAGTCTCTGGTTGAATCTCTTGATTCCTCTCCCTGTCTTTCCGGTACCAACCATATTTATATGGTCGGTACTCCACTATGCAAATTAGGTGGATCCTACCACAACAATTATGTATTTTAATTGTCTAGTTAATTACGTATTTTTGAGGAAAAATAAACATAATCTGAGTTAATAATGCTAATAATCAGTTGAAACCTCACCACTCGTGCATAATAATGAAATGTTCCGAAGTAACAAAAGATTTTTCTCCACGAATAAGGGAACCTATCATTTGTATACAGATGTATCAGTCTTGTAAAGGGTTTATATTATTTCTTTTGATTCGCGTAATTATTCTTTTCATATTGTTACATTTACATTTTCTTAGAAGAGAGGAAATTGCATAGAAAAAAAGTAGATTAGTCTTACGGATAATATAAGCCATGCATTCTAAAACAAATAGTTAATTACATATTCGTTTTTGAAGTCACGGATAAGATTGCAAGGGATAGCGACCCAGAATTAGAAATTGGAGACCCCAGTTCGAATTCGAATCGGATTTGTTATATTCACTTAAGCATGAAAACAGGCCTGGGGAAAGACATGTCCATACACCCAAGTTATGGGTTAAATAATAGATAAATCTATTTGGAAAAAAATTACAATCCAAGTATTTATTCCGGCTTTAAATATCCCACAAAAGGTTAATAGCACCTTAAAATATCAATCGTTTTTACGATACAGGAAAAATAGCTAAAGATAAACGTAAAATTATTTCTAGTCCATCATAACTTTGTAACTAAATTCATTAAATCAATCAAGTTTTATTGATCTCATCTTCCGCATTATTCCCATGTGACTCTCACACCCAATTGTATCACCAGCAAAATTTGGATTAGGTTTTTTTTATGAGAGTCAGATTAGACGTAAAATAGAGTATTTCTGCCCAAATATTAGATTTAAAAATTGATAAAGTCCAAAATCGGATACGCTATCTCATAGGGGATGACTAATTTCCCACTATGCAGCCGCTTTCCTCATAGACACAATATTACAAGACTGTCTCTATCGCTATTCCCACAAAAAACCCAAAAAGAAACAAAAACGTTTGGACGAAATTCACTCTTAAGTTCCACCAGTCCAGACATTTACAGCTAGGTCCTACTAAGTCTACAGAATCGAATCCTACATATTTCTTCTGTGTTCATTTTTTTTAAGGAGCATATTGAACACAGACATTATTTTCACTAGAACCTTTTACATTTCGGAACAAAATCTCCCACAATTGCTTCCATGTTCATTAAAATCATTACCTTTTCAAGTCAAGAGCCTAGCATTTGGTGAACTCAGTTAAACAAATACGTTCTTTTCTCTTCTTATTAATTTTTGTTTCCTAGGTAAGATGATACACTACATCCACGTCCTGGGTAAGACGATAAACTAAATCCAACAGCAAGGCCTCTGATCAGGACGTTTTGAGGAGCGTGGAACCCCCTCTTAATTACTGGTGTTCCCAGGTCTATCCTGACCCGGGGTAATAGCATCTGTTAGGGTCCCAGGTATGGGCAAATAGTTAACCCCCAAACTCTGGTCAAAACACTATGAAGAAAGATAGGTTTTAATAATACAACATTTTTGGAAAAAAATTATGACCAGTAATACATTTTTGAAGGAAAATCTATGAACAGCAATAACAGCAATAAATTTTTGAAAAGAAAAATATTACCAGCAATACATTTTGAAAAAAAAATACTACAGTAATACATTGTGAAAAAATATTACCAGCAATATATTTTTGGAAAAAAAAATTAACAGCTATACATGTTTGGAAAAAATATATGCCTCAATACATTTTTGAAAAAATAAAATAAAATAAACAAACCAAGGTAAACCAAACCAAAGATTTCCTGTTCATTTTTCTCACGTTGATTCTCTTTCTTATTTTATCTTCTAGCCTTGATAAATTTCAGAACCATCTTGTGGCCTTGTGGATAATAAATTATTTTCTACTCGACGATCTATACCCCACAGACGAAACATCACAAGTCACCCGCTACCCTATCGCTATTTCCATGACAAATATTCTACCAGCCCTGATCTTCACACCATGCTATTTTTACGAATAATCCCCATTCAGTTCGTGTTCTGTTAGTAAGAAGGAATTTTCATTCAGAGATCTTCTTCCCAAGAAACTCGCACTTCTCGCTTGAATCTTTGATCTTCAAAAATTTAAATGCAATGTTAATCGTTATCTATTGTCTTCCTAACTACTCTTCTATTGTTATCGCTTCCTTTAATATTTTCTTCTGCTTTCACGACCTGTAACCATCTCTGTCGTGCTTGCTTTACTGACATGTTTGGGGTGAATTTGATTAAAAAAAACGCACAAAAATATGAGTCGTTGTCTTAAGAAAAGCAGCCCCGATGTAAAATACTTTATAAACAACTTGCACAATTATACGTACGTTATTTGCAAAGAATCGTAATCACACATCCATATAACAATAATCTAACAAAGACTAACATATACGTGGGTATTAAATCTATTAGTGATGCATTAGCGGAGAGACGAAGAATTAAATGAAGTTTTAAATTGCTGTTTGCATTTTTAAATGAACATGTCTGTAACGTGTATGTCTTTCATTTAATATGCCTGCAGCTGAATAGATTTTCTTTTCATACATTTTTTTTTTCAATTAAATGTAGTTTTTTCTTTTTCTTTTTCATTTCCTCTTTTTTACTAACATTACCATCGCCTCTTTCTCTGTTTTTGGCTATTCCCCACCCTGATCCTGAGCATTGTCATCGCCTATCAATTGTTTTTCTTCAAGAACTAAAAAAAAGAAGTTTTGTTATATTGGGTTGTGAAATCAAGTTATTTGGCAGAAAATTGGTTGCTGATTAAGAATGATGGCAAAAATTGTCAATACATTTTTTCATATCTATCTACCTATCTCAGTCTATATCTATCCTAACTATTTTATATCTATCTATATTCTTTTCGTATGTATGTATGTATGTATCTATCTATCTCAGTCGGTTTAGTATCTACCTATGTATACATTTTTTCATGTGCATTTAATTATTTATTTATTGTGGCCGAATGGTTAGAACGTTCGCTTTCTGACCATGAGACTCGGGTTCGAATCTTATTGTCGGTTTGTCAGGAAAAACACCTCCTGATGTTATCGGTTAGGATAAGCGTGCGGCACTTTTGGAAAATGCCTGAAAACCACGGGTTGAGTGAAATTGGGGGTCGTCGAAAGCAGTGCTAGCACGAAGCCACAAGTCATCGTGGCCGAGAGCCCGAGCGTGCTGGCATTGTTCAAATTGTTGATCACGTTAGATAACACGCTCTCTCCCTATAACGTCTGTTCAGCATAGTTGAAGTATAAACCGCATGTGTGCTCTGTGGGCGTGATGAACAAACACAAATATGCCTGAGCGGGCGTCAGCAATAAATAATTGGTAGCCACCCTAGTAGACGGGTATCCTCGAATACGATTATTTGTGTACATATATGTATATGTAACTATCTTAGTCGGTATATATCTCCTTATCTATCTCTCACTTTTCATATTTAGCTGTCTAGGTTATGCAATATCCCTGTTGGTATCTATGCATATATCTGTCTTTCTCACATAATCTGTTATGCAATATCTTTATTGCAGACAGTCTCTCTCTCTATCACTATATATATATATATATATATATATATATATATATATATATATATATATAAGCAAATATATGGATATAGATCCGACAGTATGAAGAAAAATATATACGGAAAAAACAAAACAAAAATCCTTATACGATTATGTTGTTTTAATGTTAATATGTCAACGTCTGACGTTTCGGTCTAATAAACCATCTTCAGGACATATTCATAAATATAACATTATCAATACAACATGACAAAGACGATGTACATTAGAACAAGACTTATCCAAACAATTATTTCAGTTATTGTATATAAGGATTTTTGTTTTGTTTTTTCCGTATATATTTTTCTTCATATATATATATATATATATATATATATATACTCAGATGAAAACCTTTATAAGCAAGTCTAAAGACATGGTTTGTAAACATCAAGGGCTGGTCAACCGAAACGTCTAACATACTTCGAAATGGAAATTTCATTTAAAATCTGTTTTCATTTGGTTCTTCCGACGTCAAGTAAAATGTAAATTTTGAAAAAATAGTTGCATGTAATGTGATTGTAAATCAAATATAATTCAGGATATTATTTTTAATTAAGCATAAATTAGACAGTATTTAATAATTACATGTCTTCAATTTTCATTTGAAATCCTGGATATACGTTTTACATTGAGAACCCAGAACATTTACACCCTTGTGCAAATTAATTGACGCACCCGCTTTAGTTTCCTTTCTTTCGTCATACAGTCAGTTTTGACCCACTTGAATGACAGGGTGTACAGTAATATGAATCTCTTTTCGGGGTGTATGATGAAAATTGTTTAGACTTGAAAAATATTGCGTCATCCGTGATTGCATCAGATTTTCATCACGCCCTCACACTATTTTCTCGACTGTCGATTAGTTGTCATATGGCTACGACGGGCGTTACCCCAAGGAAACGAACGAAAATTGTAACGCTGCAAGAACACATTGCCGAGCCTTTTCAGTGTGCAAATCAAAGTACTGTAGAATGGCTTGGAAGCTCTCCTGATTAAAATCCATTCGAGTGTCTTTGGTTAACTTGCAAAGGAACGACTTCGTGGCATGGACATACGAAGTACTATCATGTGCTCTAGGACATGTTTCATTGGAAAAACACGAAAAGAATAATAAATAATAACGGAATTATCTGTTTTGTTTTAAGTGTGTAAGTTCGTGCCGCGAAATTACCTTTTTCCACCTAGACACCTGAAAATAAAAGACCAGAATTTTCAAAAGCACTGCAATCTCTTAAAGTTGATGTCGTTGCGTGAATTGCTACGTTAACTTTGGTGGATCGAGAAATTTCTTCAAAAATGGTGCTTGGGAATTTGGATATGACATCTTTTTTAAACACTTCGATCTTCTTGTGATTTGTTTGTCTTTCAGCCAATGCCACTTCAGATTTATATTTCTGTATAAAATCTCGCAAGCATAACAGATAATCTGCTAATTAGACGTTAGCAAACACCGACATCTCTTTCCAACGATCGTGTCCATACAACTACATTTCATCGTAACCACTTGTTGAAATATGTTTTCCTCTTCAAAAGTCCTTGCATAGAAATCATTTATTTCATCATCGTCTCAATGTACCTTTCCATCAATATTAGTCATATTTTTCTAGCCCGAAACAAAATATTGTAGAAGTCATTCAGAATTCGTTACACTTTCCTTAAAGTGATATGAAGACCTGTCTATATTTCTGAGATGAGGTATTATGTATATTATTTACATTATTCGGGCTATTGTCCTCAAGGACACATGGCATAGTGGATGATGTCGTTGGTTAGATCCAGTGACAGGACCCAAAGAATGTAAGTTCAAAACCCGGTTAAGGCTGTGGAGAACTTTCAGAGGGAAAATTAAAAGGAGATAACTGATAACTGACATCAATTAAACATGGCACGTGGAACTAGAACAGTCTACCCCAGTGAGCGAAATATTCCAACTATCTTAAGAAGGGGGGAGCGTACAACGGCCGAAACGTTGCAATAAATATGGCGACAAAGATGAGGACAATAGTCCGAATAATGTAAATAATGTGATATGAAGACATTATTTCTTACATTAGCGGTTTTAGTGTTGTCCATCTGGTGTTTCTCGAAGGAAGCGATGAACTAGTGTGTCTAAGCTTCTATGTGAGAGAAAAACAGATTGCATAATGTGAAGGCTTAGATGCTTGTGTATAATTTTTTTTTACAGTGAGTTTCACCCTGCACAAGGCCCAGAGGCTACTCGAAGTAGAAGGTTACAGTAAAAGATTTTCGTGAATATTTCGCTTCATTAATAACAGGGAAAAGAAACAATTATCGACGAACTGTCCGAGTGGTTAAGGCAATGGACTGTTAGTACATTGGGGTAACCGCGCGTAAGTTGCGGTCTCATCATCGTCGTTTACTTGTATTTATTATGAATTTTCGTGAATATTTCGATTCATTAATAACACGGAACGACAATGAGAATCGGCGAGGTGGCTGTGGTGTTTAAGCAGTTGTCCTCTACTTCATTTTTTGACTCACCGCGTGAGTTCGAATCTCATCCTCTACGATAATTATATTTTCGAGTATGTTTCGATTCATTAATAACACAGAATATCCATAACTATCGACGAGGTGGCCGAGAGTTTAAGGCGATGGACTGCTAATCCATTGGTGTATCCCCGCGTGAGTTCGAATCTCGTCGTTGACTTATATTTATTATAAATATGCTGATATAAGGGCAAGATAACTGTTAACCCTAGACTTGACTAGGTGAAGATTGTAGCGATCAAGGAATTATCCTCTTGTAAGACAGAGCAATGGTTCTTGTTAAACAGGTCAATGGTTCTCGTGAAGGAGCAGTTCTTGTTGAACTTACTTCTCTCCACTAAAATTCAGATGGAGTGTGGGTAGTTTTCTAAAATGTGTTTGGCATGATGGATCCTGGTCGGGAAGGTTATAACTGGCGGAACCAAGGAATGTAATTCATCCTCGCACTTCCCACGACACATCCCTCATGTTTGAGAGAGGTTTGAAGGGTGGAAATATTTCGTCACCTACAAGGACTCTAACGGGATGTTTTTTGACTCTACCGAGGAGAGAAGAGCTCCCGCCAAAATATGATAATATTTTAAGCCTAATCTGGCCCCTGGAAAGATAGAGGTTACTTGGTGGAATCAATTACTTACCGAAGAAAATTTTTTGCTAAACCTTCAATATTCAATTGTGATAACTTTCCTAGTCATTTCTTAGCAACCTTCTTCTAATTGTTGATCAGAAAAGTCTGTTTCACATATCTTTCATTGCGATAAAATATTCTATATATTTATTACAAATCAAAATATTTTTTTAAAAGCATTTCACCCCCAGCAAGGCGGGAGTTCCACTAGCACGCAAGGGATTACAGAGAGTGAAAGCAAGAGTAAAGAGGGGTGTTTAACGAAATATACAGAAAAGAACAAGGCTCAGGATCAAGTCATTAAAAGATGTCAATTGGCATTACATTTAAATATTTGACAATTATAGGTAACAGAGAGGCAAGTAGGAGGAAGAGAATTCCATTGTCGAGAAGTGCGAGAGAAGAGGCGGTTACCTTTAACTGTTTCGACAGTGAAATGGTGGGACCGAGCAGCATGCTTAAATTCATGCAATTGGGGTACCAGTAAAATTAACTTATCAGAGCAGTTGCCATGAAAATATTTGCAAAAAAGACAGAGGGAAGCTACATAAAATAATAAAGAAAATACAATATAACTATAAACTACAAGAAGAGAGAATGCATGGTCATAATCAGTAACAGTAAAAAGATGAGCCCAAATTGCGATTTGCAGGCTGGGGACACTAAAATCAAGAACGGTGCGGAAGTTTAAATATCTGGGAAATGTTTTGACCAAGGACGGTAGGTGCAAGGTTGAATTCCGAAGATGGATTTGGGATGGCCAAGGATGCATTCCTACAACTGGGCAGAGTACTGCGAGACAGGAGGATTTCTTTGGTGACTAAGAAAAGAGTACTGAGCTGCTACGTGATATCTGTCCACCTATACGACAGCGAATATTAGACGGTCTCCTCGAAGATGAAGAAGAGACACGATGCAACGAAGATATAGATCTACAGTAGCCATCGAAGTATATCATGGACCGAGCGCGTTAGCAACGATGAGGTTTTTGAAAGGAATCGAACAAAGGTAGAAGTTTATATGTAACATCAGGAAGAGGCAGATAAAATTTCTAGGACACGTAACGAGAAAGGTGGGCCTGGAGAATCTGATACTCTCACAGGTTGAATAGAGAGAAAGAGAGACAAGGGCTTAAGCAAGTGGATGAGAGAACACAGTCTGGGGGAGTTGGCAGAGGCACGAAACATACTGAGAGCTACAAGGGATAGGAAGAAGTGGAGAGCCATGAACGCCTACGTTCTGAAAGGACACGGCATATAAAAAGAAAAAAAAATGATATATATACAGCTTTCAAGTGACAAAAGAAAAAAATTCTAGACTCACTGGGAGTAATGTTATATCCATTGAAATTTGTAAGGACTTCATACAGAACATAGTAACTGAAATTAAGAAGACAAACGACCAAAAATCAATTGTAAAAAGAAAGAATTCATGGTTCCCATTAAAAGAAACAGCCTATAAATGGAACTATGAATTCTCTCTTTTTAATTGGAACTATGAATCCTCTCTTTTATGTCCTTTTAGGACGTAGGTAATCATGGCTCTCCACCTCCCTCTATCCCTTGCAGCTCTCAGCAACTTCCTTCCCACTGCTTCCTCCCCCAGACCACCTTGTCAACCATCTGCTTAAGCTCGTCAGGTATGTCACGCGCTTCTTAGCCTTGTCTCTCTTTCCCTGTATGCGACCCGTGAGTATCAGATTCTCTCGGCACTCCTTCCTCATTATGTATTCCAGATACTTCAGCTGCCTCTTTCTGATGTTAAGTATAAGCCTTCTCTTTGTTTGCAACCTCTCTAAAACCCCATCGTTACTCGCACGCTCGGGCCATGATATCCTTAGCATCCTTCTGTAGAACCACATCTCCGTCGCCTTGAGTCTCCTCTTCATCCTTGAGGAAATTCGCTGCCGTAAAGAGGAACAGCTGTTACGTAACATCTCAGTATACTTTTCTTTCTTCCCAAAGAAATCCTCCTGTCTCCCAATACTCTGCTCTGCTTTTGGGATGTTACCTTGGCCATCATTATACGTCTACGGATCTCAGTGTCGCATTTACCGTACTCTCTCAAGACTATTCTCAAATATTTAAAATTCTGAACCAGATTGATTCTAATGTTCTTGACCTGCAAATCGCATTCCCGGCTCTTCCTCTTACTGATGACCACTATGAAGTGATGAAACCAAAAGACAGCAAATGCAAAAAAGTAAATATCTAGAGAGTATTTGAAAAGTGGACGGAAATATGTAAATACGAAGACCTATTGATATAGAGAAATACACTTTCCGAAACATAAGAATATTTCGGTAAAATCAAAGAAAAAGTGTTATGTACGTAATATCTCACCTCTTATATATGGCAGTTAATGATGGACAGATGAAAAAGAAAACTGAGATAAGAGAAATGTGGTTCTACAGAAGGATACTGAGAATACCATTCACTGAAAATACAAGCACTGGCGAGGCTTTACGGAAAATAAAATGGAAACAAAAAAGAAACTTATATTTAGAATCCGACAAAGCAAGATTAAATTCCTAGGAAAGAGGGCCGTTAGTATGTGACATTCAGTTATGTACCATGCATGATATACGCTTAGACGATCACGTATCTTTCGATAAATAACTGACTAGCCAGATTTTTGCCCGCAGTAAGTTGTCATTTCTTTCTGCGGTAGACCATTTGCGATGCAAGATTACAGAAACATATCTGTCCTGCTATTTAGCCATAGCTGATGGGAGAAGAAGAGGATTTGTACCTTTCCCAAGGGTATTAGTATGTAAGTGAACGTAATGGATTCGACTTGAATTCGAACTCGGCTCTCGGATTCCTCAATACGAGCCACTATCCATTACTCTACCGTGCCTCCATTTGCCACTCATAAGACATAATGAAGGGAATAGGGCAGAGAATAACCTACTTAACGAAATTGTATAAATTGTTGGCAGAATAAGAATTAGGTGAGATAGTAAAAAGATAAATCGAGTGATTATTAGAGATAGAAAAATGAGAAACTCTGTTGAGATCAAAGAATAACAAGAATTTGTGCAAAGATATGATCACACACGTTTCTGAGAGACAATGTATAGAAAACGCAAATATATATTTATTTCTACTCTGCAAACATGTAAGATTTTATATATGTACAGAAGTAGATAATATTTGATGTTCAACCCGCGATATCTGTAAAGTATAATGTTAAAATTTTAACCAATATCAGTTTTTTTTCCACTAATATTAAATCCGTTTATATTGGGAGATAAAGTTAAGGCCCCGTTTGATCAAAATTCAGTCCTTTGTTGGTGAAACTGAAGTGACACTCCAGGGCTCAGGTCTTTGAGATCGTATATTGAGTTCGTGTACTGCACAGATTATATGCCCCACTTCTTTCGGCTATACCGACAAGCCCAAAAGTTATACAGGACATTACATTTTGGAACGGTTTGGCTTCTAGAGTTGCCGAAAATTTATCACTTATCGGGACTCGATTCAAGGTTTCTCTGGGGATTTACTTCTAAAGTCATTTTCGTTTTAGGATATGACCCCAAGGCAGCGGTGATTTAAAATCAAGGTTTTTCTTCCTCTAGATGGACTGCCTCTCTTGGCTGTCGTGCTTGAGCTACCTGAAAATATATTAATATAAAACGTATTTAATCAATATATAAATAAATTAGTATTAATATATTAAATGTATTGGGGGTTTGTATCAACAATTTCATTTTTAAAGCCATCAAATACTTCGGTGTATGGATCAGATATAAAAAGTTTAGAATATGAGAAAAGGTAACTGAACATAGAATAGGCTGCGCTAGAATTAGTTTCACCCAACACGGCCAATTGCTACGTAACTAAAACATTAACACGATTGAGTCATGTTCTTAAATGACTTTGCGATCAAGCGATTCTCTAAAAAAATTTGTGTAGTGAATTGATTTGTCCTTTGATCAGAATAGCATTTTCCATGTCAAAATTCAAGGTCATCCACAGTAAGTTTGTACCCTGGTTCTTACACTATCTTGCCATTCCTGGCAGAACTTCTCGTAACACAGTGATGGATATCTAATAACAAAAGTGATGGTCTGAAAAGCAAATAAATGCAATCAGCTAGATTTTGTTAGAAAAGATCATATATATATATATATATATATATATATATATACATATATATATATATATATATATAAGCATCAAAGTATATAATTGGTATATACGGAATGAATTCCAATAACCAACAATTACTATTCTTAAAAGACTGCTCAATACAAAGTAGAGCAGATATAATTATTTTTTTTATAAGAAAATTATAACATATGTTATAATTTTTTTTATAGAAAAAATTATATATTATATATATATATATATATATATATATATATATATATATATTTTTTATGTTTATACATTCTTTTTATAGATACAAATATTTAAGTAAATGAGCTGTTTATAATACAAAGTATTAAACAACATTTACCGGCCTGAATGTCCGAGAGATTTTTTCAGATTCGAACATGTATCCTATACGGAATCGTCATTTAGCTTGATGTAACCTATAACCGATTTGGCCACAGAGGATATTAGTGGCCTATGTATGTATATATATACACATAAAATCCAAAGAGGATATAATCCAGGTAGAACTCAATGTCCCGGACAGAATAAAAATATGTTTGAAAAATGGAAGCTAAAAGGCCCGAATTTAATTTTGTAATTAAATTAAAGACATTAGTTCTATCAAGAAAAAAATCGCTTGAGGAGGAAATGGAACTAATGACTTTTATTTGATTGCAAAATTAAATTCGGGGCTTTTAGTTTCCATTTTTGAAACATGGTTAGAACTGTGTAGCAAAAAAAACATATTTAAATCAATTAATTTATAATATTATGCTCTGTAAATTTACATTGAGCACTATTTTGTAAAAATAAAAATATCTATAAGAACACCAGATTATATTTCTTACTGTTCTTTCTTTATACATACATATATATATATATATATATATATATATATATATATATATATATATATATATATATATTAGTGTGCTTTTGACATAGATATAGAGATAGATACCTGTGCACGCATTTCTGTATATATGGATTTTCGAAATGCCGTGGAACAAGACCGAGAGTGTGCAGCACCCTGTGAGGATGGAACTTCATACTCAGTCTTAATTATTTTACCGAGACAAACTTGCTAACCATTACACCACATCGAAGTGATTATAAATGCTTTTCTATGCATCCCTTAGATGTGGTACGAGGCTGAAAGATTGGAGCACCCTGTAAGGATCGATCTCCCTACTCAGTTTTAATCGATCTAGCGGGACAAGTTTGCTAACCCTACACCACATCGAAGTATCCCACACGCCTTTCCTGTATATATGTTGGATGAAATGACAAGCGGTATAGTGTAAAACGAACGTCGCAAAAAATCCTAAGACTGATTTATGGCAGACAAACAATTAAAGACGCAACCTGAAAAATCGAGCTTTAGGGTTTTTTATTTAATATGTTGTTGATGTTTTTAAAGACCTCTAGCAAAAAGTGTATGCATCTTAGATCTTGTAATTCTTTACTCAGTTTATCGATTCATACAGACAAGCGCCCGCACACACACATATAAACTTAAATGAACAATACACATTGAATTATACATATATGTGTATGTGTGTGTACTTAAATGAACGATACAAATTGAAGTAAATATAAACCTAAACAAGATGTCATAGTTTATTTTGAAAACAATGTTTCCAAGAGAAAAGTCTTCAAACAAAATCGTTGGCAATATTTCAGGATATACTTTTTATCTCCTTCGTCCATATACCATTGGAAATTCAACATATAATGTCTGTTTTTATAGGAAATATTGTCAGAGGCTTATTTGATTGAGAAATATTTCATTATGCAACCCAAGTGTTGCTCATCAGAGAGTAAATAAATATATAAAATAATATATTTATAGATATTTATAGATTTCCTAGGTCTAAAGATTTTCCGGCTTCATCACAAATAGTGACTTGTTTTTTACAACTTATCAATCATTTGTTATTTTTTTTTCGATAATGACACATTTTGAAAATAATAATGATTTAATGATAAACTACTAATTAGGTTTGTGGCCACATCACGTTGATCGTCCTGGGTAAGAAGTTAAACTACATCCGCGTCCTTGGCAAGACGTTAAACTACATCCATGTCCTGGGTAAGACGTTAAACTACGTACAACAGCAAGGCCTCTGGTCAGGAGGTTTTGAGGATCATGGAACTACCTCTTAATTGCTGGTGTTCCAAGGTCCACCCTGATCCGGGGTGGTAGCACCTGTTAGGGTCCCAGCTATTTGGCAAATAGTTAACTATTACAAGGAATACATTTTTTGAAAAAATTATTACCAGCAATACAATTTTGAAAGAAATATATTACCAGAAACAGATTTTTGACAAAACAAAATATTACCAGCACTAAAATATTTTGTCAGCATTAAATAACCCATTGAGGTTGATATGCCGTATAACAAAATAAACCAAACCAATCTAAACCAAAGAATACATAATCTATTCATACGAATCTATCTTAAAAATGTTTTCGGCAATAAATAACCCATTGAAGTTGATATGCCGTTAAACAAAATAAACCAAACCAATCTAAACCAAAGAATACATATTCTATAAATAAGAGTCTATCGTAAAAATCTACTCGGCATTAAATAACCCATTGAGGTTGATATGACGTAAAACAAAATAAACCAAACCAATCTAAACCAAAGAATACATATTCTATTCATCCGAATCTATCTTAAAAATGTTGTCGGCATTAAATAATACATTGAAGTAGATATGCCGTTAAACAAAATAAACCAAACCAAACTAAACCAAAGAATACATATTCTATTCATACGAATCTATCTTAAAAATGTTTTCGGCATTAAATAATACATCGGTATAATAGATCGGTTTGTTATATTCACGCGAAAATATGATTAGGAAAGGTATTAATCCACATATTCTCCATCAGCTTTGGGTCAATTAGTAAGTCTTATATCACTAAATCACTATTAGCTTCAGAAATAAAATGCTTATAATCTACAAATATTTTTTGAAAATACTTGATAAGCGGTAGGAAAAAATCAAACTTACTAATTAACCCATACCTGGGGGAAGAGGTGAATTCATAACTTTCGCAAGGGTATTTACATGTAAGTGAATATTACTAACCTGACAGAAATAAGAACTAGGCTCTCCGATTAACAATTCCGAGCCGTTATCCGTTAGAGCGGCCGCACATCCAAAGGTACGCACCCGGTGTTCCCACGTTGACAAGGTACTAACCAGGATGAACGTTGCTTAACGGTGATCGTACCAGAACTGATGTTTCATTGGGTTGTGACCGTAAGCCATTATTATGAAGATAAAAACACTATTCTAATATTATTATATGAGAGAGGGACAACTATGCAAACTGCCAGAGTTGAACTCAGATCAAAAACACAATCGAAAAAGATTGTGAAAAATATTTGGCAGCAGAAGAACAATAAATGATATAGATCAGAAAAATGAATTTGAAAAAAAAAATAAAAAGGTAATTAATAAAGAATTTGCATTGAGCAAAAAGATAATCTTTTAAGAATAATCCAATCTAAAAAGTGGAAGAAATATACAAAATGTTAAATATATTAGGTGAATTTATGAACTCAATAAAACAAGATATTTTAAAAAACATATGAAAAAAGAGCAGCGAGGATTAACAATACAGGAATATGGATTAATAACAACAATTTTTACTGATGAATATAGAGCTACATTGTAGGGGCCTGATTAGTAGACGACAGATTGAGTCTTTCTTGAAACAATCGTCTAACACAACATAGAAAACAGTATTGTAAGGTGTAGGAATGTGTGGAGCAAATACTTTCGGAAGGAAAAATTTGAGGTCTGTTCAAAATTAATGACGCTTTCAAAAAAATTCCAAACGTTTTATAATTTCATGTACAATACATTTTCAGCGGTAATGTTTACAGCCAATAATTTTTAACCTAACGAATATGGTTATGCAAGAAAATGCTCCTTTAATATTAGCAATGCAAATCCATTGCCAGCCTACCCCAAAAGATTTCACAGACACAAAATTTATTCTGTACCTTCCAGCTTTTCTACATATTAATCTAATAGAAAACATTTTGGTCTATCCTTATAGGGGTTGTGAAAATAGAAGCCAATATTCACGCAAAATTCCTTGCAATAAAAACTGCTTCAAGCAATGATAACTACAAATGAGAAAAAATAAATGTCTGGAATTCTGATGAATTGTAGAAACGGTCAAGGAACCGTTATTAATATGTATCACATAAAAATAACTTATGTGCTTAGATGAGATATTGTGTGAATTAAATGACTTTTAGCCTCTTTTTATCTATTTGAGTAATTAGAAATTGAGAAACCCTCCTCGCCACCGCCAGATAAGTTGGTGTTATAAGCTACGTTTGGCGTGGTAATCACACACACACACACACACACACACACACACACACACACACACATATATATATATATATTAAAATATATATATTAAAATATCCATATATTTCGTTTGATATCAGTTTTATTACGAAAAGACTTCACTTGTTTATACTACGTAAAACAATAAAGACCTAGGCAAACATATATATATATATATATATATATATATATATATATATATATATATATATATATATATATATATATATGTCAGAGCGCTGTAAATGTTTTTTTTTTTTTTTTTGCTGCAGGGGAAACATTGCCATCACATCCCTCTAGCTCCAACCGAACCTTATGAACAAATGATCTGCCAACTTGTAAAAAGTTATTGATTTTTAAATCACTATGTTTTGCAGCTAAAGCAAAAATGACTGCATGTCTTTTCATCTTCATCTTACTGGGTTATCTGAAATAAAAAAAAAATAATATAAATGATTTGAGTGTGTAGTGAACTTAAAACAAAATGTCCTCAAATAGCATCGCACGCTGTATATTGAGTATTCCAATAACTTGGACCGATTTTAAATGTGAATTAATTTTAAGCGTCTGATGAATTTTCTTGTTTTCTTTCAGATTTAAAAGCTTAGGTCTTTGGTAATTTCAATTTGAATTGCAACATCTCTCGAAACAAGTTAATTGGCCACCATGATCATGTGGGTTGACACCTTTAGATTTCTTTTTTCGGGGTCATCTCAAACGTAAGGTCTCTGCCAACAAGCCAACAACAATTCAACAGCTGAAGGATGAGCTATAAGGCATAGTGGAAGCCGCAGAATTTTTTAACCCAAGTACTTTCGATCTTTTTTAAGATCGACCTCAGTTGTAAATAACAAAGACAAATATGCTCTTGTAACTGCAACAAAATCTGTATTCCACTGTCATAGAAAAAAACGCGCGAACGTGAACTGTTATAGTTATTTTTGAATTGTTTAATTTATCTAAAAGAGCTAACCGTGAATTGATAGAACAGTAAAATGGAATTAATATGTAAAATGTTATATGCACTTTTACATGTTGTTGCTATATTCGTAATAAATTATGTTGAGTGTTGTCTGGATGATTTAGATATAGCTGGCTTCGGGAATTTTAAGTTTTTGTCTATTATATTCATGGTAAGCTAAACTTACCAAGGTAACATATATATATATATATATATATATATATATATATATATATATATATATATATATATATATATATATATATATATTTCAGTGTTGTTCAAACAAATGGGTATAAGTTTTAATCAAAAGTGGCCTTTATACAATGTTGTTGATGTTGAGCCTGTACATTTTCTGTTGCACTTTGTAGTCTTCCAGAGTTGGTTTTAATTTAAAAAGCCGAGTTCATGGTCCTGAACTTTTTTTTAGTCCGTTGCAATATCGATTTTCTCTCTGGAACAACATCATTCCAACATAGTATAAAATACGCATGAACACTATTTGCGTTGAAATGACAGATTAACCAGTCTTTAAAAAAAGTTTCAACAAGCCATGATGCTATCTGAGAATAATAGTAAGACATTAACTAAATGAAAACCACATTGTCCGTTGCCTAAGTTCACTTGAACAATGCAGTTGACAGTTTAAAATGGGATATATATTTCCGCCGCAACCTTGTATATACATTTTCTGAAATGCTCCAAAATGCATCTCGAGCAAATTGCATTTCATTTTTGATTATTTTTTGCTAAATATTTAAAATAAAATATACATTTTCGGAATCATTCTTAGAAGTACATAGAGTTATTGTCTGTTCAAATGATAAAAAAAACAAAACACAAACATATTTTCTTACATACTCCAAGAGAAATTTAGATAAGTTCTTTGGGCGAAAATAATAAAAAAAAAATCCGTAGACGGAATATCAAAATTGCTTGAGATAAAGTGAACCAAAGCATTAAATGTGTTATTCAATAAAGTTAATGAAATGCCATTGATGTAATGATAAAGATATAATGTAAACAGTCTTTTCTTAATTGCTAAATATTCTTGCAAACCCTCCGAATGAACACCAATCTCACGAGACAGAAGAAAATAATTACCAGGAAGCCTACAAATGTCGGTATATATGTGCGTATTCGTTAGAGTTGCTGAAACTGTTAAACATATTAGAATTGATATTCTCGATTTTAAAAGAACGCAATCCCCGCTGTGTGTTCATTCAGGTTTTATTCCTTGTTATTCTTTGTTTTATTGATGGATTTTAAAAATATCTCGGCAGGTTTATGATTCCCTGAAGGTGAGTAATTTGGCTAGGTGCATACATACTTATTTTCAAACTTTCATGACAGTGTTCGCATGTCCCGATTCATCTGTAAGTGCGTTTTAGCTGGATAGATGCGCGCATGCGTGGTGGGTATCACGGTGTAAGACCATCGTTTTCCTTGCTAAAAAAAAATGGCATACAAGGTTTGTTTCTTGCCACTATTAACAGAGGATTTCCAAATAAAAAAGATTAAAAATAGAATGTGGAGTGAAAAAAGTCAATGCTGCATGCAATAAATGCATATTTTATTATCGACTTGTAGGGAAAAATGCATCCGACCATTTTGATGGTAACGGACGTAATCAAAGAAGCGAATGAGAGAAACGAAATGGGAGAGGGGGAAAAACGATGAAAGATGAGAAGAAAATTAAAATGTGAAGAATTAGAAGGATACGAATATTAATATATGAAGTCATGAAGAACAGGAAGAAGAAAAAGAAGAAGAAGAATAGGATAATATGTAAATAAGTATCTCTCTCTCTCTATATATATATATATATATATATATATATATATATATATATAGAGAGAGAGAGAGAGAGAGAATAGACAGACAGATAGATAGATAGACAGACAGACAGACAGATAGATAGATAGATAGATAGATAGATAGATAGATAGATAGATAGATAGATGGATAGATAGATAGATAGATAGATAGATATAGAATGACTTTGATGTATAGAGACCAAGCAGACATGAACAGACATAGACTGCAGATAGATAGATAGATAGATAGATAGATAGATAGATAGATAGATAGATAGATGAATATGGACCGACTGAGATAGATGGATAGATAGACAGATAGATAGATAGATGATGTGGACCGACTGGGATAGATGGACAGATAGATAGATAGATGATGAATAGATGGATAGATGATGGATGGATGGATGGATGGATGGATGGATGTGGACCAACTGGGATAGATGGACAGACAGACAGATAGATAGATGGATGGATGGATGGATGGATAGATAGATGATATGATGTGGACCGACTGAGATAGATGGACAGATAGATGGATGGATGGATGGATGGATGGATAGACAGACAGATAGATAGATAGATGGATGGATAGATGGATAGATAGATGGATGGATGATGGATGATGGTGTGCATGTGAGAGAGATAGGGAAAGAGATAGAGAGAGCTTGGAGCGAAATAGATGGATAGATAGATAGGATGGATAGGATAGATGAATAGATAGATGGATGGGTTGTGGCGGCGAATAAGAACATAATGATAAATGAAGAGATGAATAACCGAAAGAAGAAAAAAGAAAATGAAGAAAGATGAGATGATATTTGAATAAGTATATATTTCTCTTTCTCTGTCTCTCTCTTTTTATATATATATATATATATATATATATATATATATATATATATATATATATATATATATATATATATATATATATATATATAAAAATGCATATATATATACACACACACACACATATATACACACACACACAAATATATATATATATATATATATATATATATATATATATATATATATATATATATATATAGAGAGAGAGAGAGAGAGGGAGAGAGAGGAGGGTGAAAGACGGAGAGAGCCTCCTGAATATAACTCTCAGATCTCAATTCTGATGGTATGACATTAATAGCAATAGTAAATTCATTCAGGTAATCTCTTGACATTATGTGCAATGTATTTATTGGAGTGATATGTTGGGGGTGTTTGTGCCGCACCCTATATATACATATATATATATATATATATATATATATATATATATATATATATATATATATATATAAATGAGAGTATGCCTGAGAAAGAGGGAATGTTTGTGCATGACAATTAAACCAGAAGTGAAGAATTTACATATGAAATATAAAGAAAATTATAAAGCATGAAGAATTGGCAGTAGAAGACGAAGAGGAAAAATTTGTAAAAAAAAATGTAAAAAGTTAAAAAAGGAATTGTAAAAGAAATGCACAATTTAATTAAACAAAATTACTGAGTAAAAAAATGCAAGAACTGAATTATATCTTTGAAAGAAGAAATAACAGGCGAAGAAGAAAAAGAAGGAGAAAAATGGGTACGTGGAAGAGAAAAAAAGGGAAGACATAAAGAAAGTGGAAATGAAGTAGTAGAAGAAAAAGAACGCGAAAAAGAAGAGGAATGAAGAGGTGGAAGAGAATGACACTAAGATAAAAAAAGATAATGTAAATGAAGAAGAAGAAGAAGAAGAAGAAGAAGAAAATACTACCAATAACAACAACATTGAAGACCCTTGAAAATTTCACGGTGTTCCTATTTGAATTTTCTGAATCGTCATAAATACTTAAGTTAATGATTCTCTAAGTTTTCTGATGTCAGCGAACACTCTTTGCCATTTTGGTAATGTCAACAATACTCGTTGTCACTTTCGTAACTCTCGTTGTAGTAGAGACTTTGTAATCGCAGATACAACTATAGAAACGCCGTTAAACAATACTTGTGTCAGACGCCTTCGAATAACACTCGCACTAATAGTACTTACTCGATAATACTCGCTCGAATATTAATCTGCATAAAGATCCGAACAGAAAAATAGTAGAGTGAATAGAATAGAGTCCGTATTGTAATAGAGGATAATCTAGAATTGCAGATCGTTAGTCGTCACGCGACTTTCGACGTGTGCGTTTCCTCTATGGTCACGTGGTCTACCTAATTCAATAATGGGATCGCCTTTGGTTGCTCACTGGCTATCTATGTTCAAATTCAAATGTCAACAGCGTCGTTTTATTTCTATATATCAATGAGATTATTAAGAGTTTCTCGGCTATAATATAATTTCCCCTATCAAATCTTTAAATATTTGTGTCATTATTTACAGTATATCGGTAGAAATGGAATGATTTATAATTGACAAGGTTTTCCATTTCACCGAAGCAGATATTAAATGCATGAAAGCATTATCGCAACATTTTTCTTTTTTTCTTTCTTTCTTTCTTTCTTCCTTTCTTTCTTGCTTTCTTTCTTTCTTTCTTTTGTTACTGAAACCATACAGCGTCTCCGCTATGTTTCATTCGTCTTTCTTCGTAATTAAAAACGAATAATCCAGTATTTATAAAGTATTGCCAGGGCGTAGTGTACAAGCTATCTTAACTAAATAAATAAGGATCTTAGTAGCAACTGGAATAATAATAATAATAATAATAATAATAATAATAATAATAATAATAATAAATGAGAAGAAGAAGAAGAAGAAGAAGAAGAAGAAGAAGAAAATGGACAACAAAGACAACAACAACAACAATAATAACAACAAAAGAATGTGAAGGACAAAAAGCTAACTATTTCGAAAGAAAGAATGAAAGAAAGAAAGAAAAGGAAAAAAAAAAGAAGGATAAAAAGAGAAGAAAAAATTCGACAGAAGGTAGAAAAGCCAGAAAAGGAAAAAAAGTCCATCACAAACAAAACAGTAACATATAAACTGGTGGTCACTACTCGCATTAATGGTCGTGCAAGGTCTAAGGGAGATAAATTTAATGTCTGCTGGATTTCAAATAAGAGAATGGAAAAAAGTAATGTTCATCTATCTTCGACCAGAAATGTTGGAAAGAGATTTCAGCGATTTGAGAAAGACAAACATGCTCAGGAAAGCGGAAAAGAACAGGGTAAGTAGAAATGTAAGAGCAAGGACGGTTGTAAAGTTATTGATGAAAAAAGGTAGGGTTAGGATGTTTAAAAAGTAAGATTTATGGGGAGAAGCCCTACTAAAATTGGAGAGGCGGGAAAGGAGACCAATAGAAAAGAGTAAGTGAAAAGTAAAAAAAAAAAAAAAAAGATTGAAAGAAGAAAAGTTAGGAAGTTTACGAGTAGTTTACGAGTAATAAACAGGGGAACCAAAAGTGGAAAAAAAGGAAACAACGAAATCTTCCAGAAAATGGCAGCAAACAGAAGAAGGCTAGAAGGGGGTATAAATAAAATAGGCGAAAGTTGGACAAATCGAAAATATCTAAAAAAAGGAAGATAATAATAATAATAATAATAATAATAATAATAATATATTCCAAACAAAGGCAAGAAGTTTTACAGGGAAACTGGAAAAGCAGTTATAGATGTAAAAAAGCCACCATCAATTGAAGAAATGTATAAAATCTACTGGAATATTTGGACCAATCCAAAGGAATATAGCGCTAATGCAGTATAGATCAAACGAGAACAAGAAAGAATTAAGGATAATCCTGTACAAGAATGGAAACAAAATACACAAAAATAATGTTAAGCAAGCGCTAAGAATATCCCCAAAATAGAAATCCCCAGGAAATATCAAGTTACCAAACTTTTAGCTCTATGATCTATCATCAATTAATAAAACTTTCGCAGACATTATCAATAGTAATTATTAGCCCCAATGAAAATCCAGAATGAATCACTGAAGCTAATATATATCTTTTACCATAAACAGGTGAAACAGTTGACCAAAAAATTATAGGCCAATAACATGTCTATCCATCACATATAAATTAATCACGTCTGTTCTGACAATCTGAGTTTACTTTTTTGCCAATGAAAGCAAAGGTAACAGAAGGGATGTCAAGCGGTTCATATGGTTGCAAACCTCAACTACTAATAAATAAAATGATACTAAAAAAATTCAGGAAACAGCTAGAAATCTCAGCACAGCTTGGACAGATTACGTAAAGACTTCGATAGTGTGTCCCACACTTGAATCCTTAAGACTTTGGAAATGTACAAAGTCACCTCGGCAATAGTAAGTTTCTTTAAATATAACATGGAAGTGTGGAAAACCACATCAGACCTAAATCACACCAAATTTAATACAAGTTCTAATATTGTATATAGATATTTTAACATCCAACGGGTAATCTTTCAAGTAGACTTCCCGCCGTTCCTTCTGTTTTGTCTGTCCTTAATCTCGCTTTCGCATGAACTAAACAGTAGTAACTATAGATAAAAGGTTAAAAAAATGTGTTTAATCACCTATTCGACATGGACGATATCAAATTCTTTGGAAACGACGACAATGAGTTGAAATGTATCATTGATACTGAAAAACGTTTCAGTGATGACATCGATATGAGTTCCAGATAAAATAAAAGTGCAAAAGTAAAATTCAAAACGGTAGAATTATAGAAACACAAAAACAAATGTTGATTTTGTCACAAGGATTAGGGAACTGGAACAAGAAGAAGCCTATAAATACCTAGGGGTCAGCTAAGGAGATGTACTAAAGCATAAACAAATGAATGCGAAAAAAGGATACCACAGGCGTGTGCATCTGGTATTAAATATCCAGGTGAATTCACAAAACAGAAAATCAGTCATAAACACTTCGTGTGTGCCAGGGATAACATACAGTTTCAACATCCTTATTTGGACGATAGCTGACATTAAGCGAATACATATGAAAGCGAGAAAGTTTCTCACTTGCCACCGCTTGTATCATCCTAAGGCTGATGTTGAATATCTGTATGAGTCTAGATCCGAAGGAGGCAAAGGATTAGTTCAACTAGGACTGTCTTCTAAAACCACAAAAAATTAAAAGAAAATATACCTGGAAACTACAGAAGATTGGATGATCATCTCTGTCAAAGAACATGAAAGAAATAAGAAATTTCATTCAGTAATAAAGGAAGCCAAAAAAAAAGGTAATTTCAAGTGGACGAAGAAGTTCAAATAAACCCTACTACACCTATTGAAGCGACAAAGAATCTAATAATAGAAAGCAAAAACAACTGTCATGTGTCAATTGCAGAAACGATGCTAAGATAAGCCTCTTCATAGTTTATACTCTGTTACCAAACGGACTTATGTAGATAAAGCAAGTAACCATCAGTAGGTACATAGTGCAGTGTTAAAAGCTGAAACTGAAAATTTTAGTCTTGCTGTACAGAAAAGATGCTTAAAATTCCCAAGCACGTATATTGAAAAATTGTTAACTCGAAATACAGATTCTGTCATAAATATCCAGACACATACGACAATCTTGTATCGGGTTGCACGGTGTTAACACCCACTGAACATAAAAGTATGTATCTTTTATGGGAAGTAAAGTGTAAGAACCTGGTCTGAACGTCACCCAGACTCGATTACAGAACTAGAAGCTGTAACAATTTTATAATACTTTACAATACATACAGACATAATAATCAAAGCTAATCCCCCAAACACCGTGCCCCCCAAAACCATAAACGCATAATGTGCTTCCTTATTGAGAAGGCCGTCTATGCTTATTGTAATGTATCGCTTAAGATCTTCAAAAACTATCAAATTAGAAGGATCTTGAAGAGGAAATCTCAGAAATATGACGTATGAGGACATCAATAATTGTTGTTGCAGTTGGAGCCGTCTGATTTATTGGAAACTTTCCGATAGACTCATTAAAGTGATTTCTGGTAGCAGACGACTTAAAGAAATACAACGGATTGTACTCACAATTACAGCTCACACTATATGGAGAGATTCTTCTATGTAAAATGTCTCTAATCTTACCGTTGTATGTTTTTTGTCAAAAAAATGATCAGTGGAAAATGTCATTAATCCATCTCTGATCTTAGGTCCAGTAGGAAATGTGTATACTAAAGAAATCCAAGGAAATAATAATAATAATAATAATAATAATAATAATAATAATAGGTAATGAAAGCTGAGACTGTAGCAGTAGTAATCGGAGCTCTAGGCCTCGTGAGAAAAGGTATGGACAATTTTACAAGCTGTGTCCCAGGTAACATCAACATACAAGTTGCCCAGAAGCTCGCCCTACTAGGAACATCCCATATAATAAGAAAAGTGCTATCACTTAAATGACATTCTCCTATAGGGTCTAAGATCAATACTTTTGACCCGGCTCTACAGCAAACAAAACAGGAAACATAACATACACAAATAAAAATAATAATAATAATAATAATAATAATAATAATAATAATAATAATATCTGCAATGTATGTTTGAAGATATTCAAAAAGTTGTCAAGGACCTTGAAATAGAAATCTCAAAAATGTGACACATGGGAACATCAACAATCCCTGTTGTAGTTGGAGCCCTAAGAATGGTTAGAAAAGATTGCAGTAGACTAATTGAAGGTATTCCTGGAAGTCCATGCCTCAAAGAAATACAAAAATTGTTCTCGCATGTACAGCCCACACTTTACGAAGGGCTCTCTCTAGTTAAAATGTGTTTTTTCTTTCTTTCTTTTTTTTTGTTAGTGGAAAATGTCATGATGCCATTTCTAAACTTAGGTCTCTGGTCGGGACCCGGAAAGAAATGTGTACACGCCAGAAATCAAAGGAAATAAAAATAATAATAATAATAATAATAGTTTAGAAAAGCTACAGAATGTGGTAGAAACAAAATAAAATGGAATTGGTTGCGTTTTCGAAATATACTCTAAGTACTATAGGAGCAGTTCATGTTCAGATTAAGAGTAGCGATAATATCGGGAATCCTATTCACAAACATCATTTGTCAGAATAAGTGGTAAGTCTGATGAAACTACAGCTCACAGAGTGGCCATGTTTAGCTAAGAACAATTATAAAAGTAAAAACATGATTAATTAAAAATGCCTCCAGTCAGGTACATGGAAAATTTTGTAGGAATTTTCAATAAAGAAAAATAGATAAGAAATTCGATCATAAAAAATCAGACGTCTTGGTGGAAGAGTAAAATAAAGAAAGTTTAATCTTTGATTCAGTTTGTTTTTGTTTTTTTTAATCTAGGATAGAACAAAAGAATGAAAATGAATTAAGCAACTACGACACATTGAACTTTGAACTCACAAATCTTTGGACGTTGTTAACGATCACACTTATAACAGCATTGGTGCACTTAGATCGCTGATTGAAAGAATAGATTCAGGGATAATGACAAATTGGCATAGGTTGCCCCGTCGAACTTGTGCAGAAAGAAGCCCTTTAGAAACTACAAGAATAATCGAAAAAGTGATGAACACTTAAATCCAGCGAAAAAAAATGCATTACACTTAAGATTGTTGGTCGTGGATCGCTATTCCTAATTTATTTATCAGATATTAAGATTTTCTCCGAGAAAATACTGAAATAATAATAATCATCATCATTTATTCATTTAACGCCGCTGTGGACACCACTCCCCTCCACCTCACACCTGCGGTTGATAGCGAAATTCGAAGCAGAACAGTGCAATGGCTTACCGGTTCCTTTTGTACTGGGGATGCTGATGTTACCCCGTCCATCCTCTCAGAAGTTAAAGGGGCAGAGACTACAAGGCTGCGGATGGTTTCCCTTTCAGAGATTTCATTCCCCTGGACTGGTTGCCTATCAAGGCTATGTGGACCTGGCTATCCTGCTATTCATACTTTCCAAAGTGTATTGGCACGAAAGTGGATGCAATGAAGTCAACTGGAATTCGAACTCGGCTTTCAATCGAAGAGCCGAGGTCTACTACTACTACTACTACTACTACTAATAATAATAATAATGAAATTAATAATAATAATAATAAAGAACGTCTACAACATGTTGATTTGGACATATGCAATCAATCTGGCAAATGTTAAATCATGTGATGTCATTTATTAGCGCTTTTATCGGTCTTGTCTTTCACTTTCACTCCCTGTAACCTCCTGCACATTAGTGGCATTCTCGCTTTGCTTGGCTTTTTTTTAAATTTTTTAATAGCCAACAATATTCGTGTACTATGATTTTCAGACAGACACAGTGATATACCATCGTCCTCCGTTATTCTGCTTGGTAAAGGCACCAACAACTGTCATATTATTGATGTTGCCGTACCAAATGACAGAAACGTAACAAACAGGGAAATTGAGGAAATTACAAACTACTGTGATTTGAAAATTGAGATGGCAAGATTGTTCGGAATGCTGGAAGGGAATGTCAATGTGATTCCAATGGAGATTGGCGCATTGGGATGAATCCCATTAAAATTCCATGACATTCTTGACCATCTGGACATATAATACCATCTTGGAGTAATCCAAAAAATGACTCTTTTGTGTACTACGCATATCTTGAAGCAAGTTTTGTCTCTCCGTGGTCCTTATTTTGACTTGAGAAATAACAATGTACCCAGTTTATTCAAAAATGTGCACTGTGTGGAGAGCTACGAACAATAATTGTTTTCAAAATAGCTGTTGTTAATAACCTTAAAACTGATAGAATCTGGAACAGATATGAAAACTAAAAGGTTGGGAAAAACTCAAGGATAAAATGCATCCGTCTAAAGATGGCTCGCATTGACTCTGCCTGCCTGAGGCAGATGGAGTTACCGGATCGACACAATCTAAAGAAGGATGCATTCATTTATCAAAGAAAGACGAACGTTAAATCAGTTTCGACAGCTGAATCAAGATGAAAATTGCGGTAAAATACTAAAAAAGATATCAAATTTAAATTGAACACAATATGGTTCTAAACAACCTGAAAACCAAATACTGGCAGAAGACCATAATCATCGGGAGATCAAAACCCTGATATGGACAAAAATTTTGTCAACGAGCGGGTTTCGGATTTCTGGTCTTTTTTTTCCTTCAAATATTTCTTCTTTGCATATTCTTCTTTTCTCATTTGATAATCCGTAAAAAAAAAAAGAAAAGAATTAAGCAATCAATTAAGATTAAGACTCATCTGTCTTCTATCTTTGCTACATAATTATTACGCTAATTTGGATAATATAAACTTAAGTGACTACAGTAAGATAAGTTTGTCAACTTTTAAAACATTTATGCACATTGAAACATCATTCTTCAAATATCAAATTATAGGTATTTTTTCTGTTGTCTCAATGCAGGATAAGAAAAAGAAAAAATACAGATGAATTTGACTAGATTGAAAAAAAAAATCGTTCAATAAAATATTCTTTCAAAAATATTGAAACTATCAGAGTCTCTGGATTTGTGTGCATGAGTAGAGGTGACAACATCAATAGAGCTCAGTACAATGAAAGCCTAAGTGATGAAACGCCTCACAAAACCTTTTTTCAATTTGTCAATTTGTATATATATATATATATATATATATATATATATATATATATATATATATATATACAGGTAATAAATACTTTGGTATATAATCAAAGTGAATCCAAATAATATCATTTATTAAAACTGGTCCACAAAAAAGAGCTCAATGTATTTATTATGTAGGTATAATTTTTGTTTAGAAAAAAAATAGAATAATAAAATAAAATAATCAAAACAAACTCTCAAAGGAATGAATTAGTTTTAAAATGTCGACATAGAGGCAGATTTAAGCATCTTTATTTTATTCCTTTTTAATTCTGAAACTCTTCAAATGTTGAATGTATAACTATTTCTATATTACCAGTTCTTCAGCATATTAATTTTATCTCATAATTGTCCCCCTATTCTAAGTGTCTTTTCTTTTATCACTTACACCTCTTTATTTTCCTCCCTTTCTCTCTTGCTCTCTCTTTCTCTCTCTCTCTCTCTCTCTATATATATATATATATATATATATATATATATATATATATATATAAATATATATATATATATATATATATATAAATGTTTTTTTAGATTTTTCTAAAATATAACGTGGTATAGTTTTTTTTTTAATATATCGTTATTTAACTTAATTGGATAATTTATTTTTCCTAAAATTTATTTATTCTTTAATATATATATTTTAAATATGATGTAATGAATATGCATACACCTGGGTTCCCCCTCACAGTAATATGATTGGCCGGTGTCAGCCATAAATACAGACTGATGTGGATGTACAAGGTCTATGCCTATGGACGACGCTTATTGTATTCGCCTATTGCTTACGCCTATTGCCTACCACTACGACTTGGACCAGTTCTTTACGGTTGCCTGCTAGATTATTCTGCCCGATTACAATAGTCCAAAGCCACTTTGCTACTTCGAACATATATATCATTTTCCGGGACATATCAAAATATATTCTGACTTAAACTTAATATAAATGTGACTTATTTTTAATCTTATATCTCATTTTTAAGGATAATTTCTTAATTTTAGTTAGTCACCTAACTTTTTATACATATATATATATATATAATTTTTTTATTATTATTAATCTCCCTTTTTGACCCTCTTTTAGTTTCATTTTAACACCTCGTTCTTCATTTAACCCCAATTTAATGTCATACGGTTAATGTCCGGGTTAATTTTTATAAAACTTCTTCTCTTTGATTCTAATAACTCCCACCCACCCCCAACCACCGACTCGGGCATTTCGTCCGACAGAAACCTCGAAATAGATAAATTCAGTAACAATTTTTCGCCTGCTGTCAATGCTAAATTTCTAATTCTGACACGAACACAGTCTATACACCGGGGTTGAACAAGATTACCGTACTTCTCGTCGGTCGAAATAGATCTATACCTCCCATATGAGGCAATTTTGGATTTTGTTGTGTAATATATATATATATATTGTCGGACCTTGTCCATTTCTTAATATATGACGTCATTTGTTTACATTCGATACGCCAGAGCAGTTATGAATGTACGAGATTCATGGAAAATTGGAGTTTATAAGCAGTAAATTCGACCTTGTCTACCGAACGCTTCTTTGTAGTCCAAAAGCGGTAAGGCACGTCAGCATATATGACGGTTCCGTATAGGATGCAGGTTCGAATCCTGTCAAAGAACGAAAATTTTCTATGAAAATTTCTCGGACATTCAGGCCGGTAAATGTTATTTAATACTGTTTATCATAAACAGAGCATTTGCTTAAATACTTTTATCTATAAAATAACAACGTTAAACATAAAAATATGTCTTTAATAAATAAATTGTCGGACCTTGTCCATTTCTTAATATATATATATATATATATATGAAAAGAAAGAACAGTAAGATATATAATCCGATGTTCTTATAGATATTTTTATTTTTACAAAATAGTGCTCGATGTAAATTTACAGAGCATTAGTATAATTGATGTGACAATAATTCTACAAACTGTAAAGGCTTCTAACTATATTTAAATTGTTCTTGAAAGAATTATAGTATAATAAAATTAAAAGTAAAAATAATTCAAATCGTAGTTAAATAAAAAGTATTCTTACCTAAATACACCCCCCAAAAGAAATCGTTAAATATACGTAGGAAAAAAAATGCCGTAAGAATTTTAGCTGTTAACAATATAAATTTTAAATAAAAAAAAAATCCAGACGACACGCTTTTAACGGAAGTTAGATTTCATTGAAAAATACACCACTACCCACTACCAAAAGTAACAATAAGTGATTCATTAAAATATAGACATATTGAACACCTAGACACCCCTGTCTAGAAAAATAGATTTATCTGTAACCTTGGAAACATGAATTTTGTTTTAGCTGTGTATGTAAAACCCAGTGATTTTAAACGTTACTCCAAAATACGCTTGAGGATGAAATGGAACTAATGTCTTAAATTTAATTACAAAATTAAATTCGGGGCTTTTAGCTTCCATTTTTGAAACATGGTTAGAACTGTGTATCGGAAAAAACATATTTTAAATCAATTAATTTATAATATATATATATATATATATATATATATATATATATATATATATATATATATATATATATATGGGAAAAGAAAGAAAAGAAAAGTAAGGCAAAATTATGTCTGCGATCATGTGTGTGTCTGTGTGATTGTGTGTGAGTGTGTGTAGACCAATCTCATCTGCCCCTGTTTATGTTTAGATCTGCAAAATGTGAGCTCACACTTTTATATGAAATACACCGTGACACTATTATTCATTTAAAATAGCAGACGATATTTTTCACTTCTGAAACGTGAACAGTAAAGGAGAATAGAGCTTCCTCGTCACATTATAACATAAAATGTGAAATCTATTGCAATATGTAAGAAATACAATTGCCTTTCTCTTTTTTTTTTCCAAAATGCTTTTTTTTTTTTTCTTTTTACTTGTTTCTCTTTCGGCTTTTCTTCTATATTTTCTTCATATATTGTCATTATTATTATTATTATTATTATTGGCATGTCCGTTTGCATTCCGTAAGTATTTCAAATGTCAACAATTCAACCCGAGAGAACGGGATTTATCCAGCAAAATACGAAGCTGTCATAAAACGTTCAAGCTGAATAGACGTCGGCGTCTTTTGAGCGTTAGATTTTGAGTTGCCTGATCATGCGCAATGATGTCACTTGTCAAGGCAGGCCCCTCTGTGCAATGTTGAATTCTGAAAATCTCGAAGTCTGAATAAACGAACGCGTGGAAAATGAATGAATAATAAAGAAGTTGATAAAGAGAATCAAGTTCAGTTTTGTCCACGTGTTCTCACGGCTTTCTTTTTTTTTTAAATTTTATTTGTCAAGGGACTCGAGTGGATTCGTTAAATGGACAATAACTTTGTAACACTTAAAAAAAAAACTGAAGAAAGGAAAAAAAAGAAAGAAGAATAAATATATATATATATATATATATATATATATATATATATATATATATATATATATATATATACGCACACATTCATATATATATATATATATATATATATATATATATATATATATACGCATACGCATACACACACACAAACACACATTCATATATATATATATATATATATATATATATATATATATCGGGAAAGATGAAGACAGAAAAAAGATAATAGATGTTATAGAAAAGAGAGGGGAAAGTAAACGTGGAATGTTGAGAAAGACGTAAAGCATGTGACGAAGGAAGCGCGCATATGAACATGAAAACTATTTGCTAATATTTCCTATATGCCCGATTTGTGTGTCCATCGCTTAGAATGTGCGTCTACATTATGCGCCGAGCTGATTACATAATCACAAACCTTCTTCTGCATGCCGAATGTGGGCGATCATGGTTCTCCACAGTTTCCTATCCTTTGTAATTTTAGCAATATGTGTTATTTAAATATTCCTCCCACTCTTTGATTTGATACTAAGAAAATCTCATTAGGTTTTTTACAAGTTGTTTTCTTATATCGACGTCGATATATCCAATGAGTCTCTAATTTTCCAAGCCTACTATCCTCATTATGTGTCCCAGAAATTTTAAATGACACTTTATATTTTTAGGAGTATGTGTAGACTTAGTGCCACAAGAATCGAAATATACAGGATTTCATTGAAAATTATATAATGCAAGTTTTACACGAGAAAGTATAAAACCGCATTTAAAATATAGATATTTCTATTCATTCCGCGAGTCCTTGCATCTCACCAAGTACTACCTACCGTAAGGTCGGGATGTTAGCAACAAAACCAGTTCCCCTACCAGGTATTCCTGATGACAAGGGTGACAATAAACCCAGCAGAATTAAAGACAAGACCTGTCATGGGTCGGATAAACATTATTGTAATACCAATTACGATTTAGTATAATGGGGTAAACTGGGCTCCATGGCTATGTATGCAGCCAGTGCAGTTTGGGTGAAGGGCTTCCTAGATGAAATCAACAGCCAGTAAGGTGGATTCACTCGACGAAACCAATGGATACGTGTTACTGACAATCATATTCCATGCCTTCCTAAAATTGATGTTTAGTACTTCCTTTTCGCTTACCTTTACTGTCTTCTCCTGCAGTTTTCTTTCTGAATCTACTATAAATGCAGTGACATCTGCAATACATCGGATGAAAAATGTTCATCATTGAACGCCTCATCCAATTCAAGAAATAAGCCGAAATATGATTTTGCCAAATTGGATCTCTGCGCAGAGTGAAAACCAAAGGTGAATTGCAGGTTTCTTCACCGTTACTTAATATCAATGCGAATTGTCGTAAATCATAAAGGAAATTCCTTATTGTACAAATGCACACATGTCTCTGAATACCAATATGCGCCCAAAATACCTGCGGGTATCTAGTAAAGGCCTTATCGGAAGAAGTCGGTTGACCAGTAATAGAGGTTTATCTCTAGTTTCCTGTTTAAGAAATTTTATTTACTCATTTTTATTTCTCTCCTCAACAGGTATAAGCACAGCTATCGTTCGGTTCACGCACCTGCACAGTGAGCTCGTCTATTGTCTATCTCACACACCAGTTCGGTGAGCTGGTCTATTGTTCGGTTCACATACCTCCACGGTGAGCTGGTCTATCGTTCGGTTCACATACCTCCACGGTAAGCTGGTCTATCGTCCGGTTCACACACCTACTCGGTGAGCTCGACTATCGTTTGGCTCACACACCTCCTCAGTGAGTTGGTCGATCGTACGGCTCACACGTCTTCGCAGTAAGCACGACTATAATCCGGTTCACACACCACCCCGGTGAGCTCGACTATCACCTGGTTTATCCCATGTTTCCTATTTAGGAATGGGTTTCCGGTTCCTAATAAAATTTACTTCAACTCTATACTTCGAAAGTCTTCTTTATAAGTGTAGATAGGTTAGCCTATCTTTTGGTTCACACCACCATATTATTTTAATTTGATTTTATTTTTATTTTTTTGAACAGGAGCAAATGTTTTTTCCTTGCTTTTTCTTTAGGACTCAGCTTTCAGTTCCTTAACGCTACTTCAACTCCATATGTCTAACGTCTCCATCAGAACAATGAAATTTTATATACACATTTTTATTGCTCTCCTCAATAGGAGTAGATAGGTTCCCCTGCCGCCCGGTTCACAAATCTCCCTAGTCTTTTGAACCGGAGTACATTTTTATGTATTGTTTCCGGTTTAGGATTGGGTTTCCGGTTCCTTCTAAAATCTTTTCAGTTTCTTTTACTCCCAGAAGTCCCTTGTGTCTTTGTGGAATGCCTTTCTCGGGGCGAATTGATTAAAAATAAAGTACGACACAAGGCTGTCGTTAGATTGAAAACATCGCGTATATAAAGGATTATTCAATAAAATTTTCTGTTTATCTATTCCCTGTCACCTCAAACACCAGGGATAGATCTTAACCCACTTGCGTTAAGAGCAATAATCCAACAGCTGTCTACAATTACTTAGAGCTAGTCACGATTACTTAATATTATCAAGATTAATGATGTAAACATATTGTCACAAAAGTTTCTATTAAGGACCTTTTTTTTTTTTAATGTAACAATCATGAATAATGGACTATATCATTAGTGGTTAGAACATTAGCGTTCCGATGTATGAATCCTGTTGCCGACTCTAACTATGGAAGATATGAAGGTGATTGCTTGGTAATATCGTCCTAACCGGACGATTAAAACGTTAGGTATCCCTGAAAGCCTTGCGCGTGAAATGGGTTCGACGAAAATACTAGGAAGACATCGAAGGTTGTGCTAGAACGACGTCATATGTCATCATGACTGAACGTTTTATCGTACTAGCCTTGTTGGATAAATTACTACACAACAGTAAGCACTCTCATCTAGAAATTTTAACCAAAGTATGATCGATAAAGTTACAGATTGGCTATGTGGGCATCGATGAAACAAAAATCTATATTATATATAATATTTTTTACAATAAGTTAAATACAAAAAAAAATGACGGGCTAAGAGAAAAAGAGAAAGTCATTTGTAGAGTAAGGAAAACAGAAAAAATAAACAATTTTCACAATATTAAAAGTATAAGCGCTCATCTTTATAACATGCTGCAATCGTTTTCTAAAGTTTTTGTTGAGATTTGAACAATTTTTTTTCTGAGATTTTCTTCCATTCTTCAATGGTTACACGTTCTAATTCCTGAAGTTGTTTTGGCGACCGACAATTTATTCGAAATTTAAAGTCTTGCCATAGATTTTCAATAGGACTGAAGTCAGGACTCATTAAAGTCCACAGCAGAACTATAATCTTCTTTTTCTGAATCCAAGCAGTCACTGATTTTGACGTATGTTTGGGATCATTATCTTGCTGGAAATTAAATTGTCGACCTAGATGAAGATTCTGCGCCGATATTTGTAGATTTTCATCCAGAATTTTGATATAGTCCGCAGATTTAATTATTCCTCTCATTGGAATTAATTGACAATTGTCCCTTGAGCTAAAACAACACCAAAACATCCTCGATCCGCCTTCATGTTTTAATGTTGACACTGTATTATTCGGGAAGAAATTATCTGCATGTGTATAATTATGTCCAAAAGTCAGATTTTTGTTTCATCACTCCATAGTACATGTGTTCAAAAGCAATTTTCTTTGTCAAAGAACATTTTGGCAAAATTAATCTGAGCAACAATGGGACGTGCTTTGTGAAGATGGCTTCATCGTGGTTGGTCTCCATACAGCCGATTTCTATTTAAACAACGTTGTATTGTGCGAATACTTACACTCATATCCATCATATCAAAACTTTTGGCGATGTCTTTTCAAACCAAAACTTGGGTTTATATTATCCTCGAGCCACAGTTTTTGTGCAGTTCTCGGTGACAATTTGGGTTTTCTTCCACACCCAGGAAAATTCTCTGTCGTGCCAAACAGTATAAACTTCTTTGTAACGGACAGAACTGTAGATCAAGGGATAGCTAACCGGCTTGAAATAGATCTGTAACTATTTCTCGACTTGTGGAAGTTAATAATTCTCAAGTCAACGCTAAGCTCTTTTGTCTTTCATATCCTGTTGTTAACGTAAGAATACCACGCTGACACGATTTTTTCAATTCACGAATAATTCTCTCTTTTCCTGTTTTGCATAAGTTGATTGGATAATTTCGTCGTTGACTCTAAACACACACACACACACGCACACACACACATACACACACGCGCGCGCGGGCGCACACACACACATATATATGACAATTTATGAAAAAGTAGAAAAATATTTTGTTGTGACGCGATTCGTTCTTTAAGACTAAAGTAACGTTAATCTTGACGTAACAACACATATCAACGATGCA
Organism: Acanthosepion pharaonis; assembly: GCA_903632075.3. Taxonomy (NCBI): domain Eukaryota; kingdom Metazoa; phylum Mollusca; class Cephalopoda; order Sepiida; family Sepiidae; genus Acanthosepion; species Acanthosepion pharaonis. The sequence goes on along the minus strand of CAHIKZ030001613.1, from coordinate 2,850,972 downwards.
GACAGGACGCTGCAATTTTAAACTTTTAAATTTAATTTTGTTTGTATATATGTTGGCGTATATAGTCTAGGCACTTTTATTTAGTTTCTTTTCTGTTTTTCTTAATAGGTATCTCACATTGTGTTAATTTTCCTGATATTGCTATTAGAATTTTATAATATATATATATATATATATATATATATATATATATATATATATATATATATATATATGTGTGTGTGTGTGTGTGTATATATATATATTCTTTTCAAGCATTTAGTTTCATTTGCCGATTATATTATTTTTGTTCTGAATATTTGTCGGCCGAAAGGTACCTAAATTTTTAAAACGACGTGATACTTTTTATATCGTTTTTATGAATAAAATATGATCATTTTATCATGGTGTGGAAATAATCTGCATATATATATATATATATATATATATTTTTTTCACTTTGACTGTATAGTGTTCAGGTTGGTCGCATATCTATCTATCTATATATATATATATATATATATATATATATATATATATATGTCATTCGCAGACCGTACTGTTTCGCTGTATCACAGTTCCTCAGTGCGACTAGACATCCGAATACTTCAAGCCAGGATCGAAACGCAACCGATTTGGTGTCAGTCAGAATTTCTACTACTGAGTTATCTTCCCCCGGCAGAGTTACACAGCTAAATCTAACGTATTGTTTTTACGAATGTAAACAAATCCATTAGCGCAGGTGGTTGCTGTTTATAGAATTAGCTTATCACTCAATAGTGCTCAATTGAAATTAGGGTGCATCAAAAATACTTTTACAAACTTTGTTGGCGTTTTTTTCAAACCAAAACAAGGATAAAATGCCATATAAAAAAACTTCGATTTTGGGTTATTAATTTTAAGTTGAAAGTTTTCGGTTGACGCTGCTAAGTGGGCAATTCAAACATACTTTTACAAACTTCGGGGTGGGCTCCTGACAAAAACAAGTTAAAATGTCCGTAGAAACATATGTGCAAAAACCGTCTTTGTACCACAACGCAGCAACTCATAAAAAATGTTCAAAATATCCTCCCTTTTGCTCCTATACACGCATGCACCCGTCGCATCACTGACTGGCGGACCATTTCATTTACCACATAGAGTTGAATAGTTTCACAGACACCCACTTGTTTTAGCGTGAGGAACTCGATTGATACACCCTATATATATATATATATATATATATATATATATATATATATATATATATATATATATATATATATATATATTGTATATATATATATATATATATATATATATATATATAATTTTAGTGTAGATAAATGAAACGGCCAGATATAATCAAGCGTGTACGCGTATGCTGGTGTGAATACGCGGGCAAGCAAATAAATAATTGCCAAAAGCGATCGTACTCGATGCGGTTATACAGGGAAATCATATATAATAATTAGTACATATGCGTGTACCTAACTTTTGCTGTACGACTATAGTGTCGCTGGGTGGGAATATATTTTCGCACTGGGAACAATATATATGTGTGTGGGGGGGAGGCACCTCGTGGCGGTGTAAATGTTACTAAATTTGTCTCGCTAGAACAATTACGACTGAGTAGTGATATCGATCCTCACTGGGTGCCCCCTACTTTCGTCCTTGTGCCACATCTAAGCCTCGCTTGGAAAATGTATATATGTGTGTGTATATGTGTGTGTATATGTGTGTGTATGCATGCGTGCAAATATGTGTTTATGTCTGTGCGTATATATGTATATTTGTCTTATTGGCTGCTTAGATTCAGTATTTTAGCGTTAAATTTGTGTGCACATGGAAATATATGTGTATATGTGTGTTTGTCTGTGTATGTGTGTGTGTTTATTTATCTATGCATATAAGTTTTTTTTCTCTTGTCTTCTTAGATTCCGTATCTTGGTGATGAATGTGCATGCATTTATATATCTGTGTATACATGTTTATGCTTGTGTGTGTGCGTGTTGGCGTGTGCGTGTTGGCGTGTTTTGTGAGTCAAATAATAAAAGCTCTTTCAATGAGCATAAATAAAATAGATCGTAATCTATTAGGAATAGGTTTTAAAAGAACGATTTAAGGAAAGGGAGAATACATGAAATGAAAGAAAAAGGAAAGCATTGCGTTCGGCAAGACGAACATTCATCTGAGTTGAGTCCGTATTCTCATTTCATTGTGGGCAGGCGTATATCAAAGTGTGATGCACGGGGAAGTCAACGGGGATAGGAGAGGACGTGGAAGTAGGCATAAAAGATGAGAACCGATGAATCGCGAATAGTCTTCTATTGTTGAATTGATTGCGAAACAACCATGGGAAATCTTTCCTTCCGAAGAAGACAAAGCGTCTGTCATCTGGGAAAGATTTTTAGAAATGCTGACATTGTTATTTCATATTCTTACGCAGTTGTTTATCTAACCCAGGCTATCATAGGTAGGATACGTTAAACAAATATATATGTTTTCTTTTATTCACATGCCTACAACAAATATTTTTCATGCGTCTTTTCAGGACATAGCGAACATAATTCTCTAAAATTTATTTTATTTTGGTGATGTAAGCAAGTTTGTATTTTTTTTTTAATATTACCATCCCTCTCTGAAACTGAATATAGTATAAGCTGTACTGCAGGTAGTTTCACCCAACAACGCAAATTGTTACAAAACCAAAACATCAAACTGGAAACGAGAAATAATCTTCTCTGATCGAGAATTTCATAAGCATGTCAGACGGATCGCCAAACATACTGAGAGATGTACACAACGGCTTCCTAAGAACGATAGTGAAAAAAGGCTTTCAGCCAGTGAAGAGCTTGGCAAACATAACCCCTCTTTGAACAATGTGAAATGGCACTACAGATTCATAAACCAAAAACAGTACCAAATAACAAATAACGTAGCTCGTGGGGTGACAGTCCTATGGTTAAAGAGAAATTCGGTTGAATTCCACCACAGAATATGTGAACGAGCGGCGCTATATCGAGTTTGATTCGCTACCTCATCGTCACCGAGGCCTGTTAGATTATTTGGTATGACGTTTTCCTGATAACGTAACAGTCCGGGTTTTAATTCTCGGTAGTGGATGCGCACTGCTGATGAGTCCCAAATATAGGACGAAACGACCGTCCAGTGCTTTCTACATTCTGTTGAGGTTTCTTCTAGACTCGATGCATTACTTAATTATAATTATCTCAACCACTTATATATCCTATCACTTGTATATCCTTGCTTGAATCGGCTCAATGCTCTGGACTTCACTCGATAGTAGGTGAGAAGTCCTATGGTTAAAGAGAAACTTGAGTTCCACCACGGAATATGAGAACGAGCGGATATCGAGTCTTACCTTTTATGACGTTTGCATAATTGTCCGGGTTTCAATTCTCGGTAGTGGATGCATTGATGAGTCCCAAATATAGGACGAAACTGCCGTCCAGTCCTTCATTCTGTTGACGTTTCTTCCAGACTCGATGCATTACTTAATTATAAATAACAAATAACACATCACTTCAAACGGTAGTGCATGGATAGTTTCTTTGTCAGTGGCTCAAAGTCATGAACAAAACACTAGTCCTGGGTTAGGAATCGTTCAAAGAAACTAGCTTGATCTGCGTCAATGCCAGAGTTTCCCGTGATGTGATCCGCTTAAGCGCTTTTGATAAGGTGTCAGAAAACATGGCACCCACCGGGCAGAAAACCTTCCCATGCCAAGTTTATAGTGCAGAATATTTTCAACACTCTCACGGGGGATGCTAATGACATGGGCGATTTGACTTATAGCCAATCGCCTGTCATTTGTAATCATATGGGGAACTCGATAAATGTTTTTCTCGGTGGTAGCCGTTGCAGGATATCCTGAACCTGCTTCAGCTTCAATACTCCTTTGATTATTTTTATATATTTTGTTTCATTATTACCCGTTTTTTGTACAAATGACCCTTGTTTCCGGTTTAGTTTTGGCTTTCGGGTTCTTTCTCGTAAAATCTTCTCATTCTCTTTCTTTTCACTAACCAGTAACACCTTGTGTCTTAGCGGCATTATCGCCTTACTTCGAATAAAAAAATTGATTTCACTTGAATGTAAAGTGGGCGAAATCAAGCCTGAACATCTCGCCTCCAATATTCTACAAACTCTCTCCTCTTCTTCAGTAATATTCTAATATTCTAATATTCTAGTATTCTAATATTCTAGTATTCTAATATTCTAGTATTCTAGTATTATAATACTGAACCAGAATGAAATGCATTTACTGCAGCGTATTGCTATATGTCAACTGTTGTCAGGAGCCATCATCAATGTGCACTGGGTGCCAACATAACAAATCCCAGAAGTTTATACATTTCCTCATTTTCATTAACACACACACACACACACACACACACACACACACACATACATATATATATATATATATATATATATATATATATATATGTATGAATGTATATATATATATATATAAATAAAAAGAAAGAACAGTAAGATATATAATCCGGTTTTCTTATTGATATTTTTTATTTTTATTTTTAGAAAACAGTGCCCAATGTAAACTTACAGAGCATAAATATTTATTAATCCTTTGCCGTCATTGTCAAACATTTTCCTTAAATAACATTTAAAATAAAATAAAAGAATGGGAGCTCGTAATATACATATTTATATTTGATATGAAACAAAAAAAATTTAAATAATTTAAGTAATTCTATTGCTTTTACTTGTTTTAAAAATATAGTCTATTATTAATTAAGAGTAAAAAATATTTTAAGAAAAGGTATTCTAACCCAAACACCTCTAGATAGAATCTTTAAGTATACAAACACGAAAAAACACCTAGACATTTAACGGATGTCAGAATTCGTTGAAAAATACTCACCTAACCCCACCACTAAACTTAACATTCGAACGTAACTCATAATTGATACAACAATAGTTAATAAAAATATACACGCTACCTCCCCTGTCTGAATAATTGGATTTCTTTATATCCTTGGAAACAGTAAATTATGAATTTATATGTGCGCTTAAAACTCAGTAAATTTAAAAATAAGTTATTTCAAAATTCGCTTGAAGAGGAAACAGAACTAATGGTTTTAATTTAATTACATAATTAAATTTGAAGTTTTTAGCTTCAGTTTTTGAAACATGGTTATTACTGTGTAGAGAAAAACATATTTTAAATCATTTAATTTATAATATATATATATATATATTATTTTATATGCACAGTACTTATTGGAAAGCGCTCGATATCAGTGAAAGAGCTAACATATTCAATTGCACAGAGGCACCTTAAGATGGTGTAATGGTTAGCAAGCTTGTCTCGCTAGAACTATTACGACTGAGTATTGAGTTGGATCCTGACCGGGTGGCCCTTACTTTCAGTCTTGTGCCATATCCAAGCTACGCTTTGAAAAATCATTATAGGGCACCTCGACGTGATGTAATGGTTAGAAAGCTTGTCTCGCTAGAACATATTACGACTGTTTAGTAAGTTTGATCCTCACTAGGTGCTGCATACTTTCGGCCTTGTGCCACATCTAAGCCGGGCTTAGAAAATCACTATTCAGTTGTATAGATATGAATTTGTCACCTTGGTTTTCTCGTTTTTGCAATCAACAGACAAAATGTTTTTTTTTTTTTTTTTTTTTAAATTGGATCTAATTTAATCATTTTCGGGAATAAATTCAAAATGCAGACACGAAAATAAATATATACTATCGCAGATAACAGATAACACCAGCAACAAAACTAAACACAGCCAGGAATGAAACCACCTGAAAAAAAACTCAAAAAACCCTCAAAAAAAACCAAAACAAACAAAAAAACAATAAAAACTTCATAACCATCTCCTCTACCATTAGTACTGCTTTTTAACACTCTCATTATTCTTTTATTACTGTTACATTATTTCAATTTTTATCATTACCATTATCATGATTACCACTACTATTATCATAATTACGACTGTCATTATTACCCCCCCACACTTTTTTTACACTTTTGTTTCCATCATTATTAAGGCTAATTTTACCGTTAACACATCAATAACTATTAACATATTAATAATAGTTAATATCAGTTATCATCACTATCATCATAATCGTCAACAACACACAAGCAGTTAGCGTTGAATATATAAACATCATCATCACCATGCCCACTAACAGAACACATCTTAAACAAAGAGCCAGACCAATAGGACTGTATGTGCGCGTCTAAATGTGTGTATGTGTGTGTGAGGAAGTGTATGTTTATCTGACAGCGCAGGACGTAGATCTGAAAAGCGTCAAGAACATCCCTAATCACTACTTGTTGAAAGGATCATTGCTACATATAATAAAAGCTACGGTCCCGGCGCCGAAATAGAATTACAACTGCGTATGGAACGCATGGATTTGTATCTGCGCCTAGTACAAAATGAGTACACCTGTATGCATGTGTATCTATGCGTATGGGATTGTCATGCCAAACTCAGAAGTATATTCCCCTCCCACCAGCAAACATACACAAACAAGCATGAATAGATTCATTTTTTTAAAAAATAAACCAGTTTGTCTGATCATCGCAAAAGCGTGTAACTCAGGGTCACAAACTTATATCCATACAAATGAAAATTTATATATACCAATATATATATATATATATATATATATATATATATATATATATATATATATATCAACAAAAGCTGGTGCAGCTTGTGTTGGGAGATTTTACGACACATCGATGCTTGTTAGGACATTTAATGTGGAAATCAAGTTTTTTATAGTTGAGTATAGGGAGCTATCCGGGTGGCGGTGGAGAAATGTCGCCCGGATTGAGGAATCGGAGAACCGAGTTCGAATTCCAGTCGCATTCATTATATTCACATTATTGCTAATACCCTTGGAAAGGTATGCATCCATCTCTCTACCTCCGCCCCCTGGTATACCAAAACAGTCTGGATTCTTTAGTCTTCAAGGAAAAATAGCTCTGAATTCAAAACCTCCAACTATGAGTCTGGGCTCTGTAGCCATGGTTGTCCGTCAGACAATGACAACTTTGAATTCAAACCTGGAGCCGCTGTCCCTAAGATATTCCGAGTCAATTTAGTCGTCCCTAAGACCTTCATGTTCAATTTCCTTCTGGCAGCACCTGCAACGACGGAGGTGCCAAGCTGCATTGATTTCTGCCTTTCCCTTGGAAAAAAAATATCAGTAGCGTAGAGATGAGAGACGTTCTGCAAGGGCAACTGCTGTTCTCTCAAAAAATTTCTGTCCAAGATTTAAATCTTCTGGAAGGGATCCATGGTCTCAAGTCATTGACGGATGCCATGTCATAAACACTGGTCTATATATTACTTAGCCTACAATTGAATATCATTGATTCATATTTAATTCTACCCTCAGGATTATATCTGAGTTAAATGTAAATATATTGAACGAGTTTGTATCTGTGCCTACAGGTAAACACATGTAGGGTATTCCTAAGACAAATGGCCATTCTTATAAGTTATTCTACATGCATTCATCCGGGTCGCGACGCTTTTTAGTGTTTTTTTTTTTCGTTTTTGCTGGAGAAGAAATTGGTTTGTCTTCGTCGTCGTCAAAATGACCCAACAACAGTACATTTAACAATAACATAGTCATGTGAATATTTTTCGTCACAGAGAACTGTATCTAAACATTAGTGTTCTTTCCTACTAAAGGATCGATTTCCTTAATTTTAGTCTCTACTGCGCACAGGAATATAATATTAAGTTGATTTCCCATAAAAAAATTGTTACCAATCCTATATATATATATATATATATATATATATATAGGCACACGAAAAAAGCACACGAAAATGGAAATAGATCTAAAAACAGACAGGGATCATTAAAAGATACGCATGCCGATAACTACTCCAACATTTCTCGAACTAATCTTAATTGTTTTATAACCCTTCACGCAGAACTTTTCCCTGCCAGTTCAAGAAAGACATTTTGGATCGCTAACACAAAAAAAGAAAATGTCTCATATCGGGAATATTTAACATCGAAAAATATACAGAAAAAATTAGTTATTTTTAATAATATGTGGAAATCTACACTCTTTGCCTGATGGCGGTCGCGAGACCAGAAACACGTGTAGCAAAATTATGGAAAATAAAGCATAATATTTTTTTTTAAATTCAGATTACAACCAAAAACGTTTGCAGTTTCTCTCTTCTTTTAATATACACATTTTCTCTCTTTGGAACTACTATAATCTTCGTTATATATATATATATATATATATATATATATATATATATATATATATATATATATATATATATATATGAATTCATAGGGTGCTGTGGGTAAATTAATCGCGGCTATTTTATATTTCTAATATTGCGCAGGCGCGTTGTTTGTTTATTATGGCATCTGAACAGTATAGTAGGGTCAGTTAAGCACCCTTCTGTAAGAAAAATTGCACCATGACGCAATTCAATTTGCCATAAATTTGGGAGAAAAGACATGATGTACTGCTTATCAGTCGCGCCTGAAGCTCCAATACGAATATTTCAGCGTGTCCGGCTGTCAATTTGGGGATAGTGCTGAGGATCTTGGAATGATTTGGTTGAGTCGGATGGCGATTACAATGTTGTTTGGAGAGATTATTAGTGATGGCGATATTATGACTCCATTCATCTTCACAAAGGTTTTGAAATTCAACACGGAAGCCTACATCAAGCATTTTGAAGAGGTAACGTTGTCTTGGTTCAAGAGGATGGCTGCCAGAAGACCCTATATTTGGTAGCCACATCCTACAAAACAGGAGAAGTCAGTCATGGCTGTTAGACAATTTCTGCAACCATATCACCTCGTACATCTGACGATCTATCTCCCCATACTGAAAAACCCTTTGATTATGATTTTTTGGCACGGTTGAGCGAGAGATCAACAAAACTCCTTGTAAGACCAAAGATGAACTGAAGGCAAGGATTATAGAACCATTCACCAACTTAAACAAGGAGAATGAGCAGAAGAGTTCCAGGAGAATCCGAAGTTGTATGGAGGCCGTGTTTGAAGCCAATGGCGATTTTATTTAATAAATTTACTCTTTAGTATTTCAATATATGTTTTTGTAATTTTGGTAAAGATATTTGTTAAAATGAGATGACAGTGTTATTTCCATTTTTGCGTAATTTAGACGTCATTTTATCCATCGCACCCAGTATATGTGTGTGTGTGTATGTGTGTGTTTGTATGTATGTATGTATGATAATGTATGCTTTTTTTTAGGTGTCCATGCTTTGTCTACACGAATTATTTGTTATTCCTGCACCCATCTGTTTAATACAAATAGTGTTTGCTTTGACTGTGACTCTCGCCATGTCTTTGAGGCTGATTTCCTGCAATGCCTTTTACTTCGATACCTTTTGTTTCCTCTTGCTAGCCTATCATGACACCAGCGAAATGAAGGTCAAAGGGCCCTCGGCGTGTTCTCAGATTTTTGACTATGCGCATTGTGCCATTTCGAACTATTAGAACGTTCGGATCAGTCTATGCATCACTAGAGGTCATTCTCCGCTCGCAGCTACTTGTAGATATAGTGGAATCGTGATGGCTGTAGTCGCCCAACGAAAAGAAAATATCTACACAAAATTGTGGTTGAATTCAATACCTGCATATTTATTTGGCTATGCATATATCATCAAAACATCTTTGGATTACTCTCAGTATATACTACGATCATTATTATGATTATCATTTGCCTTCTAGAGGCAACAATTCTTTGCATCCATAAATGCAAACAGATGTACCAAATAATTAGAAAAAAATGTTTTTGTTGTCCTTGCATAGCGAGAAATCTACACAATGTTTTTTCCAATTCAGATATTTTGGGGCTGCCAGGAATTTAAATCCACATATTCATAGAGCCCCAACAAAGGACGACTTCCATTTTTTTTTGTCTTGATTTACCACATTCTACTGATTTCTATCTCAAGATATTTGTATTTGTATAGTTTTTAAACATTTTTCTAGTTTAGGGCTGTAACATCTATCAACTGTCATGTCTTTTCAGCATGATTTTCTCATTTATTATTATTATTATTATTATTATATTCCCGCTGAAAAACTTGTTCCATTTGATTTCCGAAGGTAAGCAATATCGAGCCAATGTCAGTACTTAGATGGGGCACCAATTGGAATCACCGGGTACGATAAGCGAAAACCCGATAAAAAAAAAAAAAAACAATTGGGCAATGGTCTAGCAACTTCGTTTCGTAAAATTTTACTTCATATAGAAACCTGGGCAGAGATTCCTAGTGAGGTTGCAAGTTGTGGACCCATAGTTCTTAGGGAAGTCTACGGGGCTAAAGCATTATTATTCTTAATAATTTATTTATTTATTATTGATGTCATGCTATCATCGTTGACAACTGAGTGAAAGAAAATGTTTTCCAAAACCCCCCAGACAATTCTTATTACATTTGATGAACCCTCGGAAATACTTCAATCGGGATCTTACCGATAAATAAATATAGTAGAACGGATATCATCGTGGAAAGTGATATCGGTGACATGTGGTCGAACCTGTGGGTTTAATTTCGCTGTAATACACAAGGTATGAATCTATCTCTGCTACACGTGGATAGTCTTCTTCTTCTTCTTTATATGACGTGTGCTTTCGGGACTTGGGCAATCATAGCTCTCCACAATTTCCTTCTTTTGTATCCCTTAATAAATTTTAGATTTTTGTTATCTATGGTAATCACTTTTTGCCAATCATTTAGATAAGCTCGTTAAGCAGATTATTTGCTGTTTTCCTCTTTAATTATCTTCAGTTTGACCTGTCAGTTTCAAATCTATTTATCTATAATCCGCAAATAATCTACATAGCGAGCTTTTAAAAATGATTGCCAAAAAAGGGATTAGGAGTAAAAGCAAAAAGATAAAAAAAATTAAACGGTATAAAGGAAGGAAATTGTGGAGAGCTGTGATATGTCACTTTCTGATTCTAAGAATAAGCATCCTTTTCGCTACTATTTTACTTAAACCTTTATCGTTTCTCTCATGTTCAGTACCTGATATTCTGTGGAACCACATTTCTCTTGCCTCGAGTCTCTTCTCAATGGCTGATGAAATTGTCCAGTATTCACTGCCATATATGAGGTCTGATTTCACACAACACTTTAATACGCTTTTCTTTCTTCTAACGCAAGTTTCTGTTGCTTACTACTTTTTTTAAGCATGGAAGCTTTTAGGGTTTTAGCTAATGTCGTTACTACTCTTCTTCCGACACCCATAGAAAAAAAGTAAGTGAAATAGTCTCGTAGATTTCTGTAGCGAGTTTGATCTCCACTGAGGAATTTACTATAATAGACTTGATCCAGTATAAGATAATGTTCTTTTCACATTTCTTTACTTCTCCTATAGAGCAAAATTGAATAAAATAATCTTCCTTAATTCTGTAGCGAGGTTGATAAACGAACTAATGTTATAAATTTGACCCAGTGTAAACTAATTTTAGACATTCTTCACAGCGTTTACCATTATGCCCAGGAAAGTAAAATAGTCTTCCAAAGCGCCAATAATCTCTACTGGCGATACATATGTTTGCGTTCCTCTAATCTAAGTCCAGTAAATATCAGCCCACACTTTAGAAAATGACTCATCCCAATGCAATTGTTCACATACATTTACCCTACGGCACTTCAGCTAGAAATACCACACACCCCATTTCCTCAGACCCAGTCCTTGGAGACTGTCGGGTAGGAGTGCGAGCATTGCCTGTATATGTCATTATTCAGTGTGTCCGCGCAAAATGTCTAACAAACAAACGTTGCCACCTTGAATCGCATTGTTACGTTCATCGCCATAAGCAGAGCAGAAATAATCACACAGTAGTCATATCGCCGATGGCCCCTTGGGCACGACGGGTATATATCAGTCCTGAAAATCCTTAGGGATGGGATCGTCCCTTTACCCGTCGTCGAAGATAGGCAGCGTCATGTGTAGATAGTTGAGGAAGGTAAATAGAAAAGCCCGCCGAAAGGTGTTAACCAGAATCTGTCGATACAATATCTTTTATTCTGCACAAATTCCAAGAATGGACAAGTCGTGTAAAACGTCGCTTTAAGAAAAAAAAAGTTCTTTAGAAAGTAATTCCCAAGGAAAGCTAAAAAGGAAGCAATATCTGTAAATGTTTTCAATATTCCTAAAATGGTGAATTTGAGAAGGAATTCATTATCGATATACGATCTTGCCTTATTGAAATTGAAGCCCTGGCGTCATTTAGGATTTTATACAAGTTGACCTTTTTTTTATCATTTCACGGCAAAGATGCTAGTAGGACGCAAGGGTTTACTCAGTGTTGTAACATAATTAAAGTTACTGAATAGAATAATCACACGAAGGTTGGTAATGAATGATAATACTTAGGACAAGAACAACGCATAAGATTCGCCAGCAGCGCGTAGAAGTAGTCAACTACTAGTAGTGATTCAAGTGAATTCGACAATAGATCTGTACCTACAAAGCATCACATACAGTATTCACTACTGTATTTGTGGGAATTGGGGTATACCCACTATCGTCCGTAGGTATGCTACAACACTCAGTGTTAGAAAATATGAGAAAAATCGACCAAACCTTAGCACAACAACCATCTTGATGGTGGTTCTATTCTTTCTGTCATGATAATTTGAAATTCTGTTTTAGTTTGGCTTGTTTTACGGCATATCAACCTCAATGGGTTTTTTAATGGCGACAAAATTTTTATTGTTGGTAATATTTTTTTTTCCAAAAATCTATTTCTGGTAATATTTTTATCTTCAAAAATCTACTTCTGGTAAGAATTTTCCTTCGCTGGTAATATTTTTTTTTTTGTATTGCTGGTAATATTTGTTTTTCAAAAATGTATTGCTGGCAATATTTTTTTTACAATGTATTTCTAGTATTAAAACCTATTTTTACACTTTCATAGTGTTTTGACCCCTGTTTGGGGGTTAAGTATTTGCCCATAGTTGAGACCCTCACTAGTGCTACTCCTCCGGGTCAGGGTGGACCTGGTAACATCAGCAGTTAAGAGTTGCTCCCACGCACCTCAAAAACTCCTGAACAAAGGCCTTGCTGTTGGACGTAGTTTATCGTCTTACCCAGGGCGCGGATATATTTTATCGTCATACCCAGTTCGCTGCAATTCTGAAAGTTATCTCTAAATAATCAGTAAACAAGTATATATATTGACAATAAGATTTCGAAAAATAATTACTAGGTCTAATAATGAATAAATAATGTTTACTATTTATTTTCACGACAAAAGCTGGTAAAAATATTCGCTTTTGAAATTACTTTCGAAGCAGATATCGATTACGTTAGGCAATTGCTTTTTCAACCAGTGTCCCGGAAAACGCTGATGTGCCTCAAACCGAAAATGCAAATCTCAGATATTATCGGCTGATTGTCTGTTTAGTCCGTTCGCCTCATGATCTGCACGATGTTTGGGGTGTTGGATGGAGCTTGGCCATTATGCTATCTCACGGCTAAAGGAAAATAAAGAGCAATGCATTTTTCTTTCGATGTTATCTGAGAAAGGTAAGAAGCACAGTGACCTGTTTTAGCTTTTGTTCCTTTTCCTGGGGTTTCATTTGTGGTAGTCACACCCAGAAATAAGCAAATTATATATGAACTAAGAAATCCGGCGGAGTGACGGTGGTTTGACGAATATGCCAAGGCGAAGTCATAAATATATTACAATAAGCAAAAACGATGGAAGGTAGTTATTGACATTATAAAGAAAATGTTTATACAGGCATGATCTATAGTGAGGGCAATTCGTCTGTCCGTAACACAATTACATTATACAGTTATAATATATAACATACACAAAAATAAGTGCAAAATTATCCTCCCTTTCGCTATAACATATCTTCAGGTTTGTTATAATGCCTTCTGCTCATAGTTGGTACAATTGTGGCCACTGATCCAAGGTTGAGCTTGATCACACCAGTTTGCTTGATGCTGATACAGTGTAAACATGGCCGCTCCGCTAGAAGTTTGCATCAAGGGGGTCAAAAGTAGTGATCTCAATGTTACAGAGAACATGCTACCCCGTCGATGATAACTCGTCAGTTTGCCATTACCAGAGTTGGTTGAATCTTCTCGTCAGTGGTGGAGATCGACGGGCGTGCCACGGGGTACTGAATTGTCGCCGTATCGTGTTAAATTCCTCCGATAAATTTCAGCCTCTTTTACGTCTTCAGATCAGAGATAATAGGTCGCTGCTACATCTCTCTTCTCTCACGACAGAATAACGGACCAGAACGTTTTCTCGGTCACCGACTCTCACCTACCACCTCTGCCCATCTCCACATTACGACGAGCAGGTCGCAGCCACACGTGGCCTTAATTCTTATTGTTACTCTACTTTTATAAGCTTATGTCAGGAATTTCTAACTTATAGTCATGTGACAATTGATCCTCACAAAAAATTATTTATACAGGGTAGCCACTGAAAGACTGAATGTTATAAAACAAAAATAGCACAATACGCTTAGGACCTCTTCCCAGAGGATCACCGACTGATCCAGTTTAAAAAAAAAAAACAAAACAAAACAAAAAAAAAACGCAATATTAGTTTCCGAATCATGTTATCTCTTCGAGATTCTCTAATATTAAAATGTTGCTGGTATTTCCCACTGACTTGATCTTTCATTGGTATATAAAAAAAATCAATGAGATTTGCCCATTGCTGGACATCATACATAGCCATTTTAATCTCCAAGCGATGCTCATAAACTAAATAAAAAAGATTGTAAATTAACAAGTTATAATTTCTTTTTTTAACCCCTTCAATTTTTCGGTGGCCACCCTATATATTTACCCTGTTTGATTTTTGCTATTTCTTGGCAGTGAATGGTTACTTTGCAGATTGCATTGCTCGTTGATAGTAGGAACAGAATAGAGGCTGCGGGAAATTCAGGAAAGTGAGAAGAAATGACTAAATATAAACTCTAAGAAGACACAGTGTATGACTGGCAGCAAGAGGAACAATTAAAATACCAAAATAAAGTAGTTACGAAAGTTTAAATATCTTGGAAATCTTTTATCAGAGGAAGAAAAAGATGGCACTCACATCTAAAGGTACATTTGAACAGGAAACGAAGCCTTTCAAAAACAAAAGGAGGAATTAAGAAATAGGAAATGTTCATTAGAAACAAAGAAAACACTTGTCGGTCCTTCTATTTGGCAGAAGATTCTTGACGATTCTTTCCCTGATTAACTTAAAAAATGAAAACAAAATGAATTGCAGACACCAAGATTCAAGCAAGAACGAAAATTTTAATATGTAGGAAGTAGTACAACAGAGTACGGAAAATATGACACCAAAATCCGAAGGAGCATTGAGGTAGCGAAATGTATCTTCGAAAAGCTAAATACATATTATGAAACAGGAAAGCTTCATTAGAAACGGAGTACAGCACCTTTATGTAATATCAATCTTCTTATATGGTACTAACCGAATTACCAGCGACTTGCAGCGTGTCACAAATACTTGTTATAAGAAAATGATGATTGATATTTAAATCATTGTTATAATTTGTAAACAAAAATGATGCATTTCAATATTACTCACTGATCGTGTCGATAAGATCTCCATCTTCTGTCTTTTTCCATCTACATTTTGGTTAAGAGTCATACCATTGTTCAAATTTAAACTTAATTTAAATCAAATGGAAATAATTCAGTGACGGGACGAGCCCTCCGGGAACTCTCTTTGATCAAACTGAAATATACTTATCCATGTACGCTAGGAGCCATAAACTTTTTTAAATTTAAATTTATGTCAAAAGAATAAAAAAAAATCAGTTGGAGGTTTGGCTCGGGGACCCATTTGATCAAAATGGAATATATTTATGCAAGTAACCTTCGAGTTGTTCTATTGTTCAAATTTAAATTTAATTTCTATCAAAGGGAAAACAATTCTGTGACGGGGACGATCCCCGGGCACACTATTT
>CAHIKZ030001613.1:2825000-2832500 GCA_903632075.3 Acanthosepion pharaonis | reverse complement strand
TAGCCTATAGGAATAAGAACAACAAATGACACACCCATACCCACAAGCCCCAAACATATATATATATATATATATATATATATATATATATATATATATATATATTCATCCAAAGACAGACTGTTTCGCAGCAAATGATAATGTGATAGATAAGTTGGTCAATTACACAAAGTCAGACGAAAGGATACTGACGAATTCCGTACGAAAAACATTTATTAATATTAATTAGGTGACAAAAAATGAAGCACGGAGATTGAATTTCTAAGTTCGGAATTTTTGAACACGCCTGTGTTCTTCATCAGTGGATGAATGTAGTAGTATATATATATATATATATATATATATATATATATATATATATATATGAAGAAAAAATATACGGAAGAAACAAACAAAATCCTTATATGCAATTATGCTGTTTTAATGTTAATATATTGTCAACGTCGGACGTTTCGGTCTAATAGACCATCTTCAGGACATATTCATGAAACATAATTAACATAGACCATATTCAATTCAACATGAAAAAGATGATGGACATAAAAGTAAAGTCAATCCAAAAAGATAACTGAAATCTTTTATAAGATCAGCGTTCCTACAAAACGACTTAATGTCATTTTTGCATCAATTTTAACAGTTGCAGAAAACAATTGCTAGTGTATAATGCAACTGGATTTATCAGTGTATATTAAATTGATAATGCATAATTTACAGCCTCTTTCAAACGATTACCTAACAATTTTTATCTCTTTCAATGTTATTTTAGTGGATACTCATATTTCAGTAGACACAACATTTACGTATTCAACAGTATATTCATTATTTGTCTCCCGGTCTGAATATTTGAGAAGTCTCAATAAAAATTTGCGCACACCGGTAGGATCCGAACCTCCAGAGGAATGTAAACAGGTGTACTGCAAGTTAACAGAAGAGTAATTTATGAATTCTTTTTATATTTAAAAATCTTTATGCTTAAAAATCTACAGACACGATGCACATGACTTCCATGTCTATGTCAAGTCTTTATTATTTGATTCTTCAATCTGGATGCTAAATTCTTTAATTTTTAAGAAAGAGTGGATAATCCATTCCCTTTTGTTTTCCTCAAGAGATTTACATCAGTCCTTAAAGGCCTCTCGAAATGTAACCTAGAGAGGGTTACTGAAAAAGAAATAGCCAAAACGGAGGTTGGAAATGAAATGGTAACCTTTGTAACATCAACAAAATTCAACACTCTTCAGCGGTGTGAAGTAGGTAAACCACTCTTAATGGTGGACTACTTAGACAGCATATTACCCCCAGAATAACAGCACCTTTACAAATCCCTTTATATGAAAACGCTACGTCTAATCCTGTTTGGGAATGTAACACTAACATTTTATATTTTCAAATTTCATAACTAATTTTTCTTTTAAGACATTTTTACGTTTAACATTCTTTTTATAGAAACAAATATTTAAGTAAATACTCTGTTTATAATAAACAGTATTAAACAACATTTACAGGCCTGAATGTCCGAGAAATTTTCACAAAAAATATTCGTCCTCCGACAGGATTCAAACTTGTATCCTATATTTATTATAAACAGCATTTACTTAAATATTTGTATAAAAATGTCTTAAAATAATTGTCGGACTTTCATAATTTTTCTTTATTAAATATTAAAGTGCATTAAAGTGAATTTTATTTATTGCACCCTGAAGTAAAAATTTGAGAGACGCTGCCTTAGAAAACTGGTTACCAGTATATAGCACAATCTCCGATGTTTGCGTAAAAAACAAATTCAAATTACTTACCCGTCTTGTACGTCCGAATTGGTAAATGCACGTTAAAGGTATAGAAGATGATTTCCTGACGGAATATTTGATACAGGTTCGATTTCCCTAGGAGGCGCAATCCTTATTTAGTTGCACTTTTCAATCTAAGCAGTAGGGCTGAGATTTACGTTAAGTACATCTTTTCTTTCATGCATTACCAGTTGTCTGTCAACCCACACTGCAATGACCCTAAGAAGGCGCCCGAACGCTCGTTCTCTCTATTGTAAGGTTCTGCAAGCATCAGGTTTGCAGAGAGATCTGTGTCCAGCGTCTGTGTCATGGGATCATACTTGGTGTGTCCTCGATACGCTTCGAGCTTTTCTATCACGTGAATTGAGAGAGGATTTGATCTTGGAAGGGAGTTTTAGAGTCACCTTCCCTAGCCTTACCATCACTTCTCCCGCCTCTAGTGCTAAGCGTTGTCGTAGGCTCCGGAAACAGAAAAGAATGTTTTTGCAGGTCATTCCTGTATCCAGTGGCCCTTCAGGACCCAGGAGGCACTTGTGTCAGGTTTTAGCGGAGGAGGCCGAGCTGAACTCACTATGTGGGCAGCTCGGCTTGTCGATGACTGAGTTACGCTCTTTCTGGATTTGGGAGCCAATGGCGGATTACTTCGGCAACAATGAGTTTTCACTTACCTTACGATTTATTAGGAACTCATTATCACTCAATGATATAGCCTTCAGAGGAGGCTGGGCAGAATTGTTTTCGGCGTGACATAGGTTTAGAAACGGCTTCGCACGCCGACTACGACTGTCCTCAGTTTCGTCCGTTCTGGGACTATGTCGGCGAGTTGACAGCTCGTATCGATCCCGAACTTCTAGTGTCCATCGATCTCGCATACGCGTGTGATAATGTGTTTCCCGGATGGCGTTTCTCATGTTGCTAGCCGTGGAAAGAATGGTGGTGTAAACGTCGCGGATGGAGGAAAACGTTATTCTCATCAACGTCTCCTCGGGTTCTTTGGACATCAGCTTAAGATGAATATCAGATTTAATATAAAGTGTTTGGTATCGACAGATTTCAGTGAAATTGGGGTGAAAGTGGCGAGCTTGGTTCGAGTTTTAATATTCTATTTTAACTCACCTTTGACACAACAGGGCAGTTTCCCGACGAACCCTTCCCGGTTTAAGAGAGACTCTCTTTGTTTACCTAGTTAATGTGAGTAAGTGTTCTTCCTGGACTGATCCCGGCATTCTCTTTTTGTTACGATCCATGTCGATATTCCCAACCTCCTCGGTTTGTTGTTATCCACTTTGTTTTTCATCTCGTCAGGGTCAGTCTTTGATTTTTCCACTCCATCATTTATTCTTATTCTCCTTCCTTCGTTAGTGAGTGATCTCCATTTTTATTTCGATTGGCGGAATACAGCAGCCGCTCTTATTTTTGTGTGGTGGACGTTTCCTACTAACATATGATTTTTTTATTATTTTTAATATTTTGTTATATTTTAGTTTCGTATCGTGGGTTCTTCACCTCTCTTCGTAACCTATTCGGATTTATGTTTAGTTTGGTGTAATTTGATATCTTTGTGTGGGTGGAAATTATTCAATTAAATAGGTGTTTTATTGTTTATTTTATTCTTAGGTTTTTAGCTGCTTCTTAAGTGGTGTAGGTATCTTAGTGACTGTTTGCTTTGTATTGTGCTGCCCTCTTTTGATCGCGTTTATGTATATACTACCTTACTTGCTTTATATAGGATTGGCCTCTTTTTACCGTGTTGAACCGATATTTTTTACCGTGTCAGTGTATATGGCCGCTTAATTTTGCTTTTATTTACTTTTAGGTCATGGTTGGCTGTTGTGCTCAACTGTGTGTCTATGCTTAAGTGTTTGTCCTTGTGTGTGTGTGTGCTATTTTTGTTAATATTTGCTTATATTTGTGCGTATGTATATTCCTTTGTGAGCTTGGTGTGTTTTTTTGTGTGAGTTGCATTAACTAGTTCTTCCTTTATTTTTTTCATTTGTCATCTTGTTTTTTTTTGTTTGTTCGTGATTAAGTAATACATATGCGTTTCTGTGTACATGTAGTAGGCTTGTGTCTGTAGTTGGGTTGTGTCTTGTGTCGTGTTTAATAATTCCTGTTTTTATTGGTACTTATGTAACAAATTATTTATTTGAATGGCTACATTTCTCCACACACTAAGCTCACAAAAGAATATACATATATCCACTCATCACTCACACAAAGATATCAAATTACACCAAACTATACATAAATACGGAAAGGTGTAGAAGTAGCAGCAGGGAAGACAATAAATCTGCAGAAGGAAGACATTACAAAAATGCACTTACGAAACTTCGAAGTCGGAATGAATGACATAACACCACTCAGTTAAGTTACAAGTTTGTCTACATTATATATATATATATGTATATATACGTTTTTTTATAGATACAATTATTTAAGTAAATTCTATGTTTATAATGAACTACATTAACCGACCTGAATGGACGAGAAATTTTCATAGAAAGGAATCGAACCTGAATTCATATAGCCTGACGTGCTTTTGCCGATTTAGCCACAGAGGAGCGTTTCGTTAAAAGCGCATCAGGCTATATGACGCTTCCTAAAGATAACTGATGGAATGCCAAAAATATCTTTCAAACATTTGAAAGAGAGCAGTTTTAGGTTGAAGGCGTTTAACATGCCATTTTTTGCTCCAGTTAAAAGTTGGTCATTTTTAAATTAATTGCCAATTTGACCTTATCGAATCAATCAGACTTAGGATTAAGAGAGATGTAAATAGTTGTGTCATAATCATAGATAACGATTTGAGAACTGATAAGATCAAGAATGTCGTTGATGAACATTTGCGATAATTTAGTTTAGGAGTTGAAGAATCTACATGATCGATCTCCTGAAAACAGAGAATGATTGTTTCATTGATTCGTTTTTCAAGATATATCGATCTTCTTCGATTATTTTAAACCAGAAAATATTTTTTTTCTGGTTGTAAGAAATTTTTTTTCGAGAAAACAATATTTTAGACACAAGTCACATTAATTAATCTATTGCAGAGAAAAATGCCGTGGATTCATTACTGTTCCAAGGCGATTTGAGGGTAAGTGAATATAATGAACTCAACAGGAATTGAAACTTTACAGTTCCGAGCCATTATCCATTATACCTCCTGAAAATCCAAGTTTAGAGTACCACGTATTCCGAATGAATGGTGATAAATCTAGATTCAAGCAATCTGAAATATCCGTTTACATAATTTCCCCTGCATATTCGCATTTCGTGGAAAACAGCTGTTAGGCTAATAATTTATTTATGACCAAATTTACCTGTCTGTTTGCTTAAACCTAGATTATGAAAAGGTGAACATACTGTGTTAATAAATAGCTATTAACTAAAAACGAGATATATCACGCCCTAGGTAAGAGGATAAACTGCATGAAACAGCAAAGCCTCTGATTAAGAGATTTTGAAGAGCTTGGAACCACTTCCGGTGTTCCCAGCTCCACCCTGACCTGCGGTGGTGCGAGGTTCCAGCTTTTAATCCCTAAACTGGGGTCAAAACTTGTAAAAATAGGTTTTAATAGCAGCAATATATTATTACCAGCAATACCTTTTTGGAAAAAAATATTACGAGCAATACATCTTTGAAAAAAAAATTACCGGCAATAAAAATCTTGCCGGCAATAAATAACCCACTGAGATTGATATGCCGTAAAACAGACCAAACCAAACAGAGAATATATGTAATTACAATATATATTCCTGCTACAGACATCAGGAAATGCCATTTCTTTTTTGACGTGCACAGAGTAGGGGCAATCAGAATGAACGAATATTTGAAACCAACGAAAATCGTAATGCGATCGACAGTCAGACGTGGAAGATTTTAGCTGGCAGCAAAAGAGAGATGTGTGTGGATGGAGGTCAACGAGAGAGAAAGGCGAATTGGAAAGAACGCTCTAGTTTGTTAAAGAACAAAGAAAGACACGCGGCTTAGTTTTAAAGTGGAACAAAGAGAAGAGGAAACAGGAACAAAAAAATTTGGTGATAGCTTGCCCTAGTTTTCACAATAGACGTTAGACACTGGAAAAACTACCCAAATCCCAAAAGCTAACCATTTGTACAAGCGTGAGTAGATACAAAGCGAACATAAACATACACGCAAATATATTTACACATTATCTTTATAAATTCTGCTGAATAACAGACAAATGGTTTCTGCTCAAAAATGGATATCCACAAAATAAATTTTAGCATGGTTTGGTTTGGTTTGTTTTACGGCATATCAATCTCAATTGGTTATTTAATGCCGGTATGATTTTTAGGATAAGTTTATATGTAAAGGATATTTATTCTTTGTAAGAAATCAGTTTGTAGATTGGTTTATTTTGTTTTACGGCATATCTTGTCAATGTGTTATATAATGACGGTAAGATTTTTAGGATAAGTTTATATGTAAAGGATATTTATTCTTTGTAAGAAATCAGTTTGTAGTTTGGTTTGTTTTGTTTTACGGCATATCAATCTCAAGGGGTTAATTAATGTCGACAACATTTTCATAGCTGGTAATATTTTTTTTAAAAAATGCGTTACGGCTAATATGTATTTTTTTCTGAAATATTTATTGCTGGTAATATTTTTTCTTCAAAAATATATTGCTTTCCCTATTTTTTCAAATGTATTGCTGGTAATATATTTTTTGAAAAATTTGGTGCTGCTAATATAATTTTTTTCCCAAATATGTGCTACTGGTAATATTTTTTCTTCAAAAATGTATTGCCGGTATTAAAATTTATTTTTACACTTTCATATTTTTAAATTATGTGCCCATAATAGGTGCTACCACACCGGATTAGGGTGGACCCGGGAACACCGGCAATTAAGTGGTGATTCCACGTTCCTCAAAAATTCCTAATCAAAAGACTTGCTGTTGGATGTAGTTTATCGTCTTACTCAGGACGTGTTTAGAATGGTAGGATGTAAAGGGTGACAATAAATTCACTATATAGTTGCTTACATTAACACAGCAATTAATCAGCAGTCTAGAAATTTATTGTTAAAATGGTTCTGGTTAATACTAGTTAATAGCAACAATAAAATGCTATGGTAAACAATAGTAAATTAATTACCGATACTGTTCAATCTACAAGCCACCTACTTCAATGCTTAACTTTTTTATTATAAGTAAATCCATACTGACTTTATTGCCACCCTGTATATATGTATACCAAGTGTAACAGCAAAATTGTCCAAATCGTGTAACAGCATAATTGTCCATCCCATAAAATGTTTAATATCTAAAATCCACTTAACTGATTCAGTTTCTTTTTCCAGGGGTACTGAAAAGTAACGCCCTATTTTATGTATCATGGACTCTTCCGTCTTGTAAAAAATATCGTTAGACGGGAGAGTCCATCATACACAAAATAGGTAGTTACTTTTCAATCACCCTGTATATACTTTTCATCATCCCATACTATTTATGACTATAGATATAATTGTGTGCCTAAATTAAAAAAAAATATTTTTTTCATTCAATATCCGATTATTTTTCTGATAAAAAGTTCGTATATTATGCTCTCGAAAAATTTCGGTTGAGCACTGTTGAGAGATGGGTTAATTCTAAACAGCAGCTGTTTCCGCTAACGCAACGCTCTTCATTGAAAATGAATAGATCACTATGGCTGTCTGGTGTTTGTTTACATTCATAAAAATAATA
>CAHIKZ030001613.1:2787500-2820000 GCA_903632075.3 Acanthosepion pharaonis | reverse complement strand
GCAACAGCGATTAAAAATCATCGTTATATTACTTGTTTTCATATGTAGTATACTTAATTTAATGAATTTTCTTTAGCGTTACGTGATTTAATTCTTTTTCCTTAAAATCAATTTTGTTATATTTCACTCACCTTTGGCTTATTTTGTTTAATATTAAACATTGAAAATAAATGTAAAAACTTGATTTCAGTTTATTTATCTCTATCTATAAAAGGCAGGATGTGTGTTTGTGTGTAACGAATGCACGGCCACAATTTTCGACGGATTTGCACAAAAATTAACATGCACGTGCTCCAAGTTAGCGGGAATGCCAGACCGACTTTGCATTTCCCAACTCCCATCGATAGTGAAAATAATCGATTTTTTCATACTTCTACTGCAGTTTTCATGTAGTTTGCGTCCATTTTCTACTGACCAGAGTGAGAGCTGCCACGAATAGGCAGGAAGATTCTATTGGCCAGTGTGACAGACAACAGTTGACTGACACGAATGTTAAGTAGCATGCTAGCATGCAAAAAAAAATCGATAGCTGCATTCGTCACAAGTTGGAAAAATTTAAATTTGCATGACACTTTATTCCAATTGGCTCATTCGCTTGCTTAAACCCAACGTTGATTTTGATTCCGCAGAACTGGGTTAGGTATGAAAAAGTATTTGTTGTTAACATTCTTTTTTCATTCGGTTTTTCCAGTTACGAGTTTCTTTTTTAAAGCTGATCGTTTTGTGTTCATTTTGTTTAGTTCTTTTTTTCGTAACAGATTTGAAAAATTCGCAGTGTGAGATAGGCAAGAAGTAAGGCATGTAGCAACATCAGCACGGCAAAGGGCACTTTTTTAAAGGCAAGAAAGGGCTAAAATATTTTAAGTCGATAGCGATTGCTGTATTAGTCGTACGATTTTTGAATCAAGCACGGGCAACGCCGGGCCACGCTGCTAGTTTATATATATATATATATATATATATATATATATCCACTCATATTCGGACTTTTTCTACATCTAGCTAATGATTTACCATTTTCTTTTCATTTTTCTTCAGTTGCCATTATATTTTGGGCCGCTGTTTGTTTTTGAAAAATTTTAATCGATTCTGGTATGAGCTGAAAATTTTAGAGCCACAGCTTCATCGCTTAAAAAGAAAGCCTTCTGGAAAACCTCAGTGCCTTCCGGGTCATGGAAAACTCCAACAGTATATTAAATGTAAATGGCGCAGTCACTCAAATCCGATCATGCAAATCTACTAGGGTCGCAAAAGCCTACGCAAGCACATATGTGTTTGTTCAACACTTACAGTGGTCATCTGTAGTTTATACTGCAACTATGCTGAGTTGTAACCTTTGAGTTTCTGGGAGGCTAGCACGGTTAAACCCTTGGTCATGATGACTTGTAACTTCGTGCTAGCATAACCTTCGACGGCTCCCAAGTGTTCCATCAACCCAATTTTGCTAACAAGCCTTCGTATAGGTTTCAGGCGCTTTCCAAAGAAGACGCACACTGAAGTCGCTCCCTCCAGACAGATAACACCGAGTAGTCACCTTCCTGATACATCGACCATGCTGAGGTTCGGAACCAGGTCTTATGAGTAGAAACGAAAGCTCTAACCACTTAGCCACGAGGTTAGAGCGTTCATATATATATATGACCATGCCATATGTATATATGACCCCTATTAGCCAGAAATATGGCGAATAGGAGCCATCATTTGGGGAATATTAAAAGGCAAATAAATAAAAGATGTAGCTCTTTTTTTAAGCAACAGTGAAATACATGTTTAATAGCAGTTACCATGGATTTTTTGTCAACCATTAAAATATAGATGGTATTTCTGTCGTACGTTCTACCGCATCACTATCTATTTGTTCTAGTGCTGTATTAAGCAAAATTATGGAAATAAATGACAAGATGGAAAAAGATTATTAATGGTGAGAAAAGACTTTTTCAAATATCGTTTTTTTATCGATGACTCAGATTTATAAATCAAAAGGTTTAGAAATAAAACAACAGAGTTCAATCGAAATGTTAAAAATACATAGATACTTACTTATTCAATATAAATTTTGACACGCACTGTACTTTGATGTTAAACTCATTTAATTTTTTATCGCTTATCTTTGCTTTCGATTGGCTCAGAATATATTGATAATTTCGACATAATTCTTGATTGGCCCAGAAAATATTGATAATACCTACATAATTATTGAAAATACTAACTTTTGATTGGCCCAGAAAATATTGATAATACCTACATAATTATTGAAAATACTAAGTTTTGATTGGCCCAGAAAATATTGATAATACCTACATAATTATTGAAAATACTAACTTTTGATTAGCCCAGAAAATATTGATAATGCCTACATAATTATTGAAAATACTAAGTTTTGATTGACCCAGAAAATATTGATAATGCCTACATAATTATTGAAAATACTAAGTTTTGATTGGCCCAGAAAATATTGATAATACCTACATAATTATTGAAAATACTCACTCTTGATTGGCCCAGAAAATATTTTATTATTTGACGTTTAAGAAAAAACTCATCGTCATTCTCCCTAATTGGGGAGCCGTTTCAGACATGAAAGAAACATGTCTTTATTGTTTGACGGTTAAGAAACAACTCATCAAAAACATTTCTCTAATCTATCATTTCCTCACCAGTTCAGCCAATCAAAATCGAATACATTATTTTGTTTTCCGTCTGACCTCAAAGGTCAAACTCAGGAAGACCTTGAAGAGGTACCATTACTCCTAAAAATAATAGTGAATTAAAATTTTATTTAACATTGGCCTCGTGCTAGCACTTAAGATCAAGGCATATTGGGTTCTCGAGCTTTGACAGATAATTCGATTAGAAGAAGAATCATTCGGAACATGTTGAGAGTGAGGCTAGAAACTCAACGCCATAAAAAAAACTGAAGCATTGCCTACAGGAACTAAACCAGCAATTTTGTGTCCCTGTACTACAAAGAGGAATCTATAGGTTTCTTCTTCTTCTTATGTCCTCCCACTTCTTCATTTCTACTTCCTCCACCTCCTCTTACTTCGTCTTCTTGCCTCCTCCTTTTTCTTCCTCCGACTCCGTTTTCTTTCCTCCTCTTCTTCCTTCTTCCCTCCTCTTCCCCTCCTCCTCCTTCTTCTTCTTCTTTTTTCTTTCTCTCCTCCTTCTTCACTTTATCTTCTTCTTAGCTCCTCATTCTTCTTCCTTTCTTCTACCTCCCTCCTTCTTTACTTCTTCTTCTTCTTACCTACCCCTTCTTAATCCTTTCTTCTTCACTACCCCTCTTACTTCGTCTACTTGCCGCCTCCTTCTTCTTCTTCCCTCCTCCTCCTCCTTCTTCCTTTATTCTTCCCTCCTCCTTTTTCTTCCCCTTCTCCTTCTTCACTTTTTCCCTCCTCCTTTCATCTTTCTTCTTCTTCTCCTCACCTTTCTTCTTCTTCTTCTTCTTCTTCTTCTTCTTCTTCTTCTTCTTCTTCTTCTTCATCTTCTTCTTCTACATGACCTGTTTCTTCAGGACAATGGCGATCATGGCTCGCCACTAATTCCTATTGTGTGTAGCTTTCAGTAAATGTTGTCCTTTTGTTATCTCGATGTTCATCTATACATTTACATAAGCTCGTCAGGGAGCTTGCATCTGATTCGTTAACACTATTCCATAAAAATATCTTGATAACTCTAGTTCTACTGTAGGTGCTCAAGTATCCTCATTAAATTCGGTTATATGCTCAGGTATTAATATTAACTTCCGGTATGTATGTTCGAGTTCACTTTAGGTGTATATAACTCCTACTGTTCTGTGTTAAACATATCTAACAGTCAACCGTAGAAGTTGTATACAGCTAAAGGGAACCGGAAGTTAATAATTTATGTGAAGACTTGTTTAGATTAACCATGAGTTAACAAAATTCAATAGAAGATTACTACAATAGCAAAATAAATATACATTATTTTTTCTATATATTTATATACAGAATTAGGCGTATCATATATCAGAAATGAAGAGAAAATTGCCTTCTTCAAAAAGGCAAACGGACGGTAGAACAGGAATTAGGAGTAATACTAAATAGACAAATATTGCTCAGCACTCAAAAGATATGAAGTAGTGAAGAGCCATGACTGTCCTCGTAAAAGGGAGAGATGGAAGCAACGATTGACCTACAAATCAATTTTGTGTTATTGGATGGAAGGACAGAAACTGGGAGTAATACTAAAAAGACAAATATAGCTAAGCACTACAAAGGATAGGAAGACATGGAGAGTCATAATTGTCCACCTTGAAGGATCGCATGTAAGCATCGATCAACGTAACTAACGATCTTGCATAACACGGAATGAGAGCGATATTAAAACGACAAATATTGCTATAAACTACAAAATGTAGAAAGTTGTGGAGAGCCATTTGGGAATAAATTACATAACAAATGTGTGCAAATGAATGGGGGATGGTGAGAGAGAGAAAGAGAGTGATAGTGAAAAGAAAAATGCAAATATTAGGATGGTGGGAGAGTCATGGTCGCCCAAGTTGAAGGAACACAGAACAGAATAAGATGTCATATGACGTGTGGAACATTGAATAAGATCTTTTTCATTGTCAAATTTACTCCTCGTTGAATTTATCATCCTTCTTCGAAACTCTGGCGCTACAGAATCACAAATAAACCACTGTACCAAATAAAATAAACTATGATCTTGAATTGAAATGAAAGCAGTGACGGCACGTACCTTGAACCCAGCATAAAAGATCTGCAATTACACTTAGTATATACATAACGACACAAATACCTCAGTGTACGATCCAATTAAACAGATTTAGTACAGGAGATAAGGAATTCGGATATAGAATAGACTGCACTAGTAGTAAAATAACATTCTTAAATCACGAGGCATGTTCATAAATAGTCTCTTTAAATCGAGACTATCAACGAGATGTCATGCATGTCGTGAAACTCCTTCAGGAATATAAGTCATCTTTATAGAAATACTTTCTTGATCGATAGTTAAAGGTGGCATCGAGCGAATGACGTTCGTAGGTCTTAAGGAGGACCATCTTTCTCAGAACCTCATGGACTGGTGTTATAGCATCACAAATAAAGACCTTTATCCAGATAACAGAAACAAAATGGTTTACGGCCTTTCAATAACAGCGAAAACTATCATAGATATCACATGTAACTCGACGCAAAAATAATGTCCTAATTCAGAGGTTGACCATCGACACTACTTCAAAGTTTTTAAGGAAGTCTCCATCAATCAAAAGGGCAACAAATCATTCTAATTTTCTTGAAAATAGAAAGATTTTTCTGAATTTTAAACGAAAGAAACACTGACTGCTCTTTAAATGATTGGTAATTTTGTTTCAGCTATGGCAATGGCCGACATTGCTATTACTATTACCATATTTCGCTATTCCAATGAGTGTTCGTATATCTGTGTCAGATTTCCGCTGTCTGTTGCTACGCTTGTCGAACAGTTCAACTTATTGTTAAAAAAAATGAGGACAATACGAAATATTCAGCGGCTTGAAGAGTGACGCTCAAAAAGAGTCTGACGATGCTCTTTCAAAAATTATGACTTGAAAATAAAATCCCCAAGAGAAGCATACGATGAAAAGAAAAGAGAAAAAAAACGGGAACAATGTCACCTCGAACTACTACAGTTCAAACAAATAATGTAGAATTTTTTCTATAATAAACGTTGAGGTGACTAAAATTGGATCATTCATATTTTCCTGTCGGTTAAAAATTTGCACGGATTCGAATTGATCCATGCTGTTACGACCAGCAATTAAATTCCTCGTCAGGATCTCTTTGTCCAATTCTTATTATGAATTCCAAATATCACGACATGCATGCACGCACGCATGCGCACGCATGCGCACGCTTACAAACGCTCATTGCGCCTCCGGCGACATTTTGATTACGTCATCCTGTTTTTTGGCTTTTTACTCTCAATTTTTCTCTCATTTGTTTGTTGTTATCACGTGACTAACTTTTCTAGCACATTTTTTCTCTCTTCCTCCCGAAATATTTTAACGCTAATTCTGTTTATTTTTTATTTATTTTTTTTTCCCGCGTCTCTTTTATTTTATTTGAGTTTTGTTTCCATTTTCTTTCTGCTAGCTTTTCACTTGCTTCCTTTGATTTTGCGAAAAAGTCGGGAGTTTTGGCGCGATTCTTTGTCTTGTGTCTTGCAGGGGATTTCTATTACCTAAAAGAAAACACCATTTCCAACTGCGCTCTCGGTGTCGGTGCGTTCTAAGTGCAAAATAGGGTTGCTTGTCCCTTATTTAATGAGAATAATTCACTGTTCTCTCCAGCTTCTCACACTGTTTATTCTTTTTCCTTTGTTTCTTCTTCCCTCTCTCCTTTACCTTCAATTTTTGAAAATTTTTATTTTCCAAGTATTTTGTTTCTTCTCTTTTTAAATATTTCATTTTCTTTTCTGTTTTTCATCCTTGCCCTTGTTCGTCCCTTTCTTCATCTTGTCTTCTTTATCTATTTTCCTTATATTATAATCTACGTCTTCTTTGCTTGTTTAATACTTATTCAGTTCTACTTACTCTCATAATAATATCATGTTCTTCCTCATCTATTGCGACTTTTCATTGTCATTTGTATCATATTACTTTATATTTTTCTTGTTGTTCTTCTTCTTTTTGTACTTCTTGTTCTTCGTCTTGTTCTACTTCTTCTTCTTTTTCTTCTTCTTCTTCTTCTTCTTCTTCTTATTATTATTATTATTATTATTATTATTCGTTATCTCATCGTTTACTTCCTATTATCTCCCTTGCACTTGCTCTTCACTCTTTTTGCACATTCTTCTCTGTTTTCTTCTCCATCTTATTTTTTTATTATTTTATTATTTCGTCTTGTAGTTTTCAACATAATTTTTATCTTATTTCATTTTTACTATCTATTTATTATTCAGATTTTGTGTATGCCCTCCGCCTCTTCTTTTTCTTTTATTTCCCACATAAACTTCTTGTTTCTTCTATGTTCTTGTTTTCTTTTTATTATTAGTATCCTTTTATTATTATTCTTATTAGTAGTAGTAACAGTATTAGTAATAGTAATATTACAGCGCTATGCATCGTGTACAACTTCCTTTCTCTTGAAAACTTTTACTTTTCGTATATCATTTTTTTTTAATATCATTAATATTATATTTATCTGTGTTCTTTGTTGATGTCGTCGTCAAACGCACTTTTATTCTCCTCTTTTCTATTTTCTCTCGTTCGTTGCTGGGTATTTATTTATTTTTCTCTCTTTTTTGATATCATTTTCTCCTTTATCTACTGAGGTGCAATTCTTTTTACTGCCGTGTGTTTTCATTTCCATTTTATTCTACTCTCAGGTTTATATATTCATTAGTTATTTAAATGAAATCTCTTCCTGATATTCAACGTTCTTCTACCTCTTCACCTCCTCATTCTTCTTCTTCTTCTTCTTCTTCTTCTCCTCCTCCTCCTCCTCCTCCTTCTTCTTCTTCTTCTTCTTCTTCTTCTTTCTATGTTCATGTTTTCTTTCTTATCCACTTTGCTTTTCCTCTTTTTCTCTGTCGCGTTATCTTTTCTTTTTTTCTTTTTTTTCTTTTTCTCCAATCTTTTCTTTTTTTTAAATTGGTATTTACCACATGCAAGGTTATGGGATGTGGAGGAATTAGGGAGAGAAACATTAATAATGAGTGGAAAGAGAAAAGAGCAATCAGGAGGACAGTAGATAGTGATTGACTTTGTAATTAATTTTTTGTAGATTAAAGTTTGTTTGAAAGCATGGAACCAGAAGGGAGTTTTCAGAACCGAGAAGAAACAGTTAGCATAGAACTTATGGCTACATCTTACCAGCACAACTGTAAAATGATGAGACCTATCTGCCAATCTTGTACTGCGCTTAAATACGTAGAATCTAGGTACCATAGCAAAGAACTCACCCGAACAAGTACTATGAAAGTATTCATAAAATACGCACCAGAGGCAACCTTGAAGCGGTGGGTAAGTAACTAAATCCGAGTCGCCAGATCAGGATCAACAATTTAACTGATTATTATTTGGATTACATCAAGGTAAACAACAGGAGCACCGGATCATATGTGACAGCAATATACTAATCATGGATGAATGGTAGACTTATAGATATGTAAGATAGATTCCAGGGAGAAAATTTGTCTCACATGACACAGTGAACCTACTTTCTTAGCAGCTGATCTAGCAATGGATTCAACATAATCTTTCCACTTCATGTCAGCTGAGAATATAAGCCCAAGAAGGTTCAATGAGTTATGTTCCTGCAGGTTAGCATCAGCCATGGTGATGGATGTCAGATAGGGACCTCACAGATGGTTAATAGGGAGAAGTTTAATTTTGGAAGCGTTAAAAATTTCACAAACTATCTTTTTGTATGTCTTTATATCACTTCGACGGCATTTGATATTTTGGTAGTAATTATTAGTAGTTAGTATTTCATTAGTACATTATACATTTTTAAATCTTAAATTAAATATATTCTGTTGAACATTTTATAGTCTGTCAATTTTCATTTCTATTTTGCTCATCACCCTTTACTTCGAAACTGTTATTTCTTTATACTAAAGTTCACCCGATGGAAAGCTCGAGAGTAATCCAAGATAGAGCGTTACTGTTAAAATGATTATGAATGAGGCGTGATATGATTGAAAAACAAAGGAGGTAGGAAGCGAAGATTATGAGGATAGAGAGGATAGATTCTCGCCGGAAATGTTCAACCTATACACCGAGGCGATTTATTTTACGGTTTATCAACACTTTCAATGCAACTTATAGGTGAAATATTTTTTGAATTGTAAGAATAATTCTTTTGTGATAGTGAATATTGAATTAACAATTTTTGAGAATAACACTAACTTTTCCAGCTACAAGTCCTAATATTTAACCTATAGCTAGTGGGGAGATGGCGTCCAGCCTTCTGCACCATGTATGAACGCTTGAGTGAAAGTCACGGAGCGCACTGCAAGCCGAGCCATGTTTAATTACATCACCCGCGTGTCATTGAGCAGAATTGATAGTAAGATGTCAAATATTGCTAACAGATACAAAAAGGGAAAGTGTGGATAGCCATGAACACCCTTGTCCTGTACAGACATAGCCCAAAGAAGAAGACGAAGAAAAACTAATGAATATATAAACCTGATAGTAGAATATAATGGAAATAAAATCACACGGTAGTAAAAAGTATAGCACATCAGTAGATAAATGAGAAAGTGATATCAAAAAAGAGAGAAAAATAAATAAATACCCAGTAATGAACACCCACGTCCTATACAGACATAGCACGAAGAAGAAGAAGAAGAAGAAGAAGAAGAAGAAGAAGAAGAAGAAGAAGAAGAAGAAGAAGAAGTTATTTTTTTATTGCAAGTTTAAACACAGACTCTTGAAAATTGATATAATCAATTTCAGTCAAATAAATGAACAATCGACTGAAGCTGATTATTAATCGAAATGCATTACGCCTAAAATCTAATCTGTATATCGAATAAAAATTCCGACTTTGTTAGCCAGTATGAGGACAGAGACTTTGGGGAAAGGCGAAATGTAAAACAGTCGAAACGTTGTGAGTATAGCTACCAAGGAGAGATTGCTGGTCCAAATAACATAGTATATAATAATAATAACTCAACTAAAAAACTCTGGTATCTGTTCAGAATGTAGCGATAACAAATAAACTAAGTAACTGTATATATGGAAAATATAATTATGGCAGTTCAATCATGTTATGTTGCAATTATTCTGAAGCTATATACAATTAGATTGAAGGCATACAAATGTCATACAGGTATTGTTTACAGATTAAAAGTTTGTTTAGAGATTAAAATGTTAACGTAAATATTGTGTTGATGTAAGTATAGAAAGATTCCTTCGATTGTCTGTCTTTTTCATTTCATTTATGTTTCTTTTAAGTTTTTCGCTTCATTTTAGTTTATAATTTTTTTTTACTTTTAAACTTCATGGTTAAATAATTCTTCCTATATTCCAGAATGATCTCCATTTTTTTTTCATATTTGTCTTTACTTTTTCTTATTATTCTCTTCATATTCTCCACCTTTTTTTTACTA
Source organism: Acanthosepion pharaonis (assembly GCA_903632075.3). Taxonomy (NCBI): domain Eukaryota; kingdom Metazoa; phylum Mollusca; class Cephalopoda; order Sepiida; family Sepiidae; genus Acanthosepion; species Acanthosepion pharaonis. The sequence goes on along the minus strand of CAHIKZ030001613.1, from coordinate 2,809,914 downwards.
CTACTCATCCTTCTTCTTTTTCTTCTTCTTCTTCTTCTTTTTCTTCTTCCTCTTCTTCTTTTTCTTCTTCCCATCTCCTCCTTTTAATGTCTTGTTTGTCTCCTCCTCCTCCTCCTTTGCGTATCCTCCTACTGCTTCTTCTTCCTTTCTTACAATCTTCTTCATTTTTCTTATTTTTCTCCCATTTTCACCCGTTTCTCCTTCTTCTTCTTCTTCTTTTTCTTCTTCCTCTTCTTCTTTTTCTTCTTCCCATCTCCTCCTTTTAATGTCTTGTTTGTCTCCTCCTCCTCCCCCCCTCCTTTGCGTCTCCTCCTACTGCTTCTTCTTCCTTTCTTACCATCTTCTTCATTTTTCTTATTTTTCTCCCATTTTCACCCGTTTCTCCTTTTCTTCTTCTTCTTCTTCTTCTTCTTTTCTTCTTCTTCTTCTTCCCCACCACATCCTTTTAATGTCTTGTTTGTGTCTTCCTCCTCCTTCTTTGCGTCTCCTCCTCTCCTGTATCTTCTTCCTTTCTTATCATCCTTCTTCTTATTTTTATTTTTCTCCCATTTTCCCCCGTTTATCCTCCTCTTGCTCCTCCTCCTCTTCTTCTTCTTCCTTTTAAGCTCCTTTTCATCTCCTCCTCTTTTTCATGTCACCCAACTATTTCTTCAGCATTTCTTCTATTTCTTCTTCTGTTTTTTCGTCTCCTCTACCTTCTACTTTCTTTTTCCTTCTCCTTCCTTCTCTTTCTTTGTAAGCTCTTCTCTTACCTCCTCCTACTACTTATGCATCTTGTCGTCTCCTCCCCCTGTCCCTACTTTGCCTCCTCCAACTGCTTATTCTCCTCCACCTATTTTGCCTCCTCCTCTTCTTGCTTATTCTCTCCCTCCTTATTCTTCTCCTACCTGCTCTATCCTCATCTTACTTTAGTCTTCTTTTCGTTTACCTCTCTTCTCTCTATGACTCAATTTCTATTTCTTTTTACTTCTTTCTTTTGCATTAGCCCAAATAATATAAATACCTGCAATCGTAATTATTGATTTACTATAAAATGAATGCCAGGTAGCAGGTTTTCTAATCATTGATAAACTATTTCTTATATCCCCAGTTATATGATACAATTACGAATCAGACCGCGAGGCTGGAAAGGATCTGATACGTTGCTCTGTTCCCATTCTCACCAAGTTTCCTTTTTTTTATTATTACAGTTACATACATTCGTCGTTTTGCGCATTTCTAGTCACTTTGACTATGCCTTTTCTCAGGAAAAATAAAATTTACCAAGTAACCAACTTTATCAGTGTTTAGATAATTCTCCGACTTATTTCATTAAAAAAAAAAAAGATTTTTCTTCTTTCACCTTTTCTCAGTTCAACGGGTAATATCTAGTGGAAAGTTAATTTTTTTCACTTCTGAGTTGCATTACCAAGAGATTTTCTCATCGACACTGCTTCGGTGTATGCCCTCCCACAGGGCTATATCTGCACTCAATGGCCTGACGATGGTTAAGCTGTGAAAAATGGAACGAAAGAGAGAAACGATATCAAAAGAGAGAATGAAAATTGCATGACAAAAAAAAAAAAAAAAGTAAAGATTGTTGCAGAATTAAAACGAATTGCGAAGAGATATGAAAACAGTCGAAGAAGGCAGGAGAAAAATGAGTTAAAAAGTAAAGAAAAATGTACCAAAAATACGCCGTAAAATAGTAAAGTCGAAAGAAAAGGATCAGGAGGGGGAAGAAAATTTGGAAGTGAACAGCAGTTTAATAAGGATAGTTTAGGTATGGCGTAAGGCCGACAAAATGGCGGAGAGTAAGAGGAAAGAGAAAATATAGAAAATAATAGAAGAATAAAAAGAAAAAAACAGGTGGAATAAAAACTATTAAAGAAAATAAAACCTAAAAAAGATGGGAGAAAAGTGAAATAATATGAGATATGAAAAGAAAGAAAATGTGGCCAAATAAAGAAATGCGGGGCATATAATAAATATGGCGGAGAAGTAGAAATGAAATAGAAGGAGAATTCAAGAGGAAAAGGTGAAATAATCAAGAAAATGGCGGCGCCGAAAACAAGAAGGAAGCGAAGTCATAGAAATAAAGAAGAAAAAAAGGACGAAAGTAGGTGACTTATGAAGCACAGAAGAAGAAGAAGAAGAAGAAGAAGGTGGAGGAGGGGGCGGAGAAGAAGAAGAAGGAGAAGAAGAAGAAATCAGTGAAAAAATAACGAGACAGCAAAGGAAAGGTCGCAAATTCAAGACTACGAAAGTCATGAAATCATAAGACTGAAAATTTAAAAACATTTTAAAAGAAAGATATTGCAGACAACGATAAATTTGAAAGATGAAATGGATGTAAAGATGCGCCGAACTCAATGGAACGGATGCGGATATATTTAAAATAATAAGCGACAACAAATTAGGATGCAAATTTGAAACTAATAATAATAATAATAATAATAATAATAATAATAATAATGATAATAAAGATCTTTGAGCAAAATATAACACAATCACGAAGAAAACTTAGTGTAAAAATTAAAAAGAAAAACTTCTAGCATTTAAAGCTTAAAGCTTTGGTGGTGGTGGTGGTGGTGTGTGTGTGTGTGTGTGTGTGTGTGTGTGTGTGTGTCTGCATTCGAATCTCAGGAAATTAATTAAATACACAATTGGTTTGCCCGACCGTAATTATATATATATATATATATATATATATATATATATATATATATATATATATATATATATATATAGTTGGTTGTCCGCACTTATTTGTAAATGTTAAACAAATAACTGACGTAAAATTAATGCCTTTAAGATTTCTACAAGCAGCAGAGATATTACATCATAACGAACTTAATGCTTTTTACCTAATGTAAAGAATTATGAGACAAAATCAGCTTAAAATAAATTCCGTGCTTTTAAATTGATAAATGTGTCTTTTAAATTCATTTCCAAACTTCTAATTTTGGCGACTACCTATGAATTAAAAACACAGCTTGAAAGTACAGGGAAGTAGAGAATATTGACATTCTTCAAAGTATATGTAAAATCTAATAAATATTATAAATTATAAGGTTTTAAATCGTATATGCAATAATGTATCCGGGAAAACTTTAGACGTATCGAAATTCTTTAATTCTGACAACTTGGCTAATAACACATTTCAAAGAAAACGAGTGTATTGCACAGGAGAGCAAAGAGAATTGACTTCTCCCGAGCAACGACGGGTATCACTGCTATAGACTTGCAAAAGAAACAAACGAAGGACAATGGAAAAGAGTGAGAGAGAGAGAGAGCGATAGAGAGAGAGAGATGAATATGATAGTGATAAACATTGAGCGATAAATGAAAATGATAAAAACACAAAACAGAGCTGTTGTGCAAAAACCATATGACAAAGAAAGAAGGAGAAGTGTAAAGACTGTAGGAAGATAGATACAAAGAAGAAACAAGGGTAAAGAGAAAGAGGATGGTCTTATAATGAGCGTCAAGAAAAAGAAAAGGAAAAAGAAAAGAAACGAAATAGGAAAGAAAAAAAAAGACCAAGAAATTAAAGTTTTAAAGAGATTTGTTACTATCGCTATTTTTGTTTAACGGCATATCAATTCCTTATGGGTCATTTAATGCCGAAATTTAATTTTCTTGGATGCATTAGTAATGTTGTTGTTGCAGTCTTTTGTGTATATGTAACTAGTGAGTTAGCCCAGACGACTTGACTCACTTTATAGTCCACCAATAGAAGTTTAACCAATCAGAAGACGTAAAATATTCAATCCGTCGTGTATAAAGGCGGCCATTTTGTCTACTCTACCCGAATGTCCAGTCCAGCTTGTCAGGCGAAGAGAAACAGAAGGACAAACTATGCTCTGCTACTTTTTACCAAAATATTCACTGCTAACCTGAACAACGCTTCCCTACTGTCTTCAAAATATCCACTGCTAACGTGAACAAGGCTTTCCTACTGTCTTCAAAATATCCACTGCTAACGTGAACAACACTTTCCTACTGTCTTCAAAATATCCACTGCTAACGTGAACAACACTTTCCTACATTAGACCGTTTTACGCTTCGGCATTCTTCAGGTGGTTGGAATGTCGAACTGTGAGTTCAATACCCGGTTAAGGCAGTGGAGAAATTGGAGAGGGGAATTAACAGCAGAGTCGACATGGTACGTGGAACTAGAACAGTCTAACCCAGTGAGCGTAATACAGGGTTCCGTTCAACATTACAATCACCTGAAGAAGCCAAGAGCATACCACAGCCGAAACGTTGTAGATAATATGGCGACAAAGATGAGGATAATAGCCCGAATAATGTAAATAGTGTATATAATACCCCATCTCAGAAATATAGACGGATACTGAAGAAAGCTGGAGCGTACAACGGCCTAAACGTTGTAATAAATATGACGACAAAGATGAGGACAATAGTCTGAATAATGTAAATAGTGTACATAATACCTCATCTCAGAAATATAGACAGATACTTATAGCCCCCCTTGAGATTCACACACTTCTATCCGTGCTGCAGTGCTTGGGGCCCATAAATGAAGAAGCTTTCATTCTGCCAATCGAAAAAGTCATCAATAGCAGATATGACGTCACCATCACTGCGTTACTGCTTGCAATTCAGTTTTATTTTTTCATTTATGGAAACAGATGTTAGACTGGTCCAAATTTTGAGAATAGGGAGGCTGATAAACCAATTTAAAGCCATAGTTAAGCACAGTACCCGTTAAAAGCAAATACTTCTCTACTGGAGTTTTGGTCTGATGAAACAACACCCGTTTCGCCAGATTTCCCGGGCATTTCGTCTTGATAGCATTTTGTAATTGCCTCAACAAGGTGGCGTAGTACTCTCCTTTGTTGGTGTCACCCTGTTTTCTGAAGGTACTTGATAAACACCATAATGCCAAATGTTGGTCGTTTTCAAGAGGAATCGCTACTAGTTACTTTTAAAGTTTACTCTGAACAGTCATATATTAGTTTACATGGACAGAAACAATCCAGTTATTCATAAGAGTTCAAATTAACACATGTAAGATTTCACAGCTCAAGCATCAGCCCTTCATAATCAGTCTATGTACTTTTCAGTCCACCATTGTAGAACATCTCATGCTATTTATGTGGAGTCGAATCATCCATAGTTCCCCTTATTCCATATGTAAAATAAACGTTTCATTTAGGATGTTTTTATCAAGAACATCTATTTTGACGCTTTGAACAATATTAACCTGTTCAGAGATTGTCTTACGCCCTTTGCTTATCTTTACATGTCGGCTGTACTCATTTTACAATCATATGTAGGTGGCTTCTTTGTCGAGATCTCATCAATTTATATTTGAGCCGGATTGATGTAGCCGTAAATTCTATGTTAACAGTTTCTTCTCGCTTGTAGAACTCCCTTTCGGCTCCACACTTTCGAGCCAATTTTAACCTCCAAAAATTTAAATGTATTGTCAGTCGCTATCTGCAGCATACAAGTGAATAGCAAACAAGTTCCGTGAATACGCTCAAATAGAAAGAAAAGTAAGACAAGGGTGCATTTCTTTCGCTGGATTTAACCTACACCTTTGGGCAATTTAATTGAAACATCCACTTTAGTTTCCTTTCTTACACCATACTGTCAGTTTTAGACCCTATGGAGTGAAGGGTGTAATCGGTATATATTTTTTCTCAGATTAAATCATTTGAAGCGGTACGCTGGAATATGAATGTATTTTCGGGGTGTATAATGAAGTTTGGTTGGCCTTGAAAAATATTGCGACATCTAAGTTTGCATCAGATTTTTATCACGCGAAGACACTATTGTCTCAACTGTCAATTAGTTGCTCTACGAGCATTGTCTGCGATGTATGTTACTCCAAGGAAGCATACGAAAATTATAACGCGATACGTACACACTGGCAAGTCTTACCAGTGACCATAGCAAAGTACTATAGAGTGTGCTGGAACCTCTCCTGATTTAAATCCAATCGAGAATCTGTGGTCAATCTGCAAGGAACGTCTTCGTGGAATGGACATACGAAGTATTAACTTGTTCACTTGGCTATGTTTCATTGGAAAAATATGAAAGAAGTAAATAATAACGAAATTATTCGTTTTGTTCCAATGAATTTGCGCAAGGGTGTATACATAGGGAATATCCTCAGAGCATAAGAAGAACTATAAGTATTTTATATTGGCAGACACATTCTTAACCATAGAAAATAATTTGAGGAAATTATGATACCAGGATCAGAAAGCAATCTTAAAGAACACTGCGTCAAATTAGTAAAGGAAGGCAAAAAGAAAAAACTAGTAACTCCAAGAAGACAGAATGCATGGTTGTCAGCAAATGAGGCACCCCAAGTCTACGCTACATAGTGGGGATATTAAAAAAAATCATGTAGAGAAATTTAACTGTATGTGCAAAAGAAAGAAAACTGTGTGCTGAAATCCGAAACGCACTGAAATAGCGAAAGTCGCCTTCCAGAAAATATCCAGAATATTAAGAGACAGGAAAATGTTATCAGAAACAAGTGGGTTGAAATGCTATATTATAGCTAATCTCTGACACAGCAGCGAGTTGCTGATAATGTCCACATCGATGAAGAAGAGAATTTAGCGACAGAGATGTCGTTCTATTGGTGAATTCTAAATATTCCACGAACTGAATTTGTGATCAATAAAAAGGGGTTAAGAAAAGCAGCAACAACTGAGAAACTTGTGCTTACAATCAGGACAGGCATTTGAGATTTCTAGGAAGAGGAAATAGAGTCTAGAAAAATTAACACTCACGGGACATATTGAAATAAAGCGAAGCTGGATGTAACAGCGAGTAAGCTATTAAACGAACTTGAGTTACAGAACAAAGACTGATGATAAGCGATAAACATTTACTTCGAGGTTCAAAAGGCAGGAGTTTGTAGAGACCCGTAATTGTTCATCTACATAAGAAGTAGTCTTAAAAATTGCCATCTTGCCAAATGAGTTAAATGTCGAGTTTAGTATCAAGGCTGTGAAATTAAATTTGACGTTGTACCGGGAAGGTATCGTTACGGTTTTTTGTGTATATTATATGTAACAAGTGAGCGAGTCAAAGTAACTTAATTCCCTTTATAGTCTACCAATAGAAGATTAACCAATCAGGAGCCGCAGAACACTGGATCCGTCGTGTATAAAGGCGGCCATCTTTGTTTTCCTACCCGGAAGGACCAGAGGCAAGTTGTCCGGCGAACATGACAGACGGAAGAACTTTGCTCTGCTACTTTGCTGCGATATCCACTGCGAATCTGGACTACGCTTTCCTACTGTCTCCGAAATATTCACTGCCAACCTCAGGATTCTATACTCGAAGACGACCGTCATGAAAATGTCTAACAGGTATATCAACAGATGTTTTCAGACAGAGAAATTCTATGTGAGATATCCTATGCGAGATATCTCTCGTGTTCCATTTGGTTATGCTATCAATCATTAATAATTTTAACTGCATTCTTTAAATTAGTTTTCCGATAGTGAAGGTATTATTCAAACCATTAAAAGCTAGCAATGTGTCTAGAAGAATGATATAAATATATTTATAGTAATTGCCATACAAGAATATTCAAATGTCCATTCGTTTTTTCTTTGTTTTCATTTGTCCCTAAACATATTTATATAAGGTTTTCGATCTGTAAGCAATTGTTAAGGTTCTTTTGCTTTCCCGTTTTGCTGTAGAATATAAAAAACAGTCAAGCTTGTTCTTCTTCTTCTTCTTCTACTCCTCCTCCTCCTTCTTCTTCTTCTTCTTGTTTTCCACTCGTATGTTTTGCTAGATTTTCCTCTTCCTTTTAATTCTTTACCTCTCCTTATATTTCGGTTTTGTTTTTCTCTCATTCATCCGCATTAACTGAACTTAATGCATTATTATTATTCACAACCATTCCCTTCTATCGACTTTTTTCTTTACTGATAGGTTATCCAATACATGTCTCGGGGGCCACTCAATGTAGAAGGTCACCGTATGAAACGGAGGGGGAAAGCAACTCAGAGAATATTATGATTGATTGATTGATTCGTTTTTTTACGGCTTATCGACTCTATGCGGGTTATTTAAAGCCAGATAATGGTTTAGTGATGAAAGTTTTAATACCACATAGGGGAAGGGTGGTAAGTCATACTTTCCCAAGAGTATTTGCACATAAAAGAATACAACGAACCCAAATGAAATTGGAACTCGGCTCTCCGATTAACAATTCTGACTCGTTATCCATTACACCATCTGCAAGATAATAGCTTACAGCACTTGGTATTCACAAAAGGTACTGACCATGTTCGATATTGCTTAACTTCAGGGATCGTAGAGGAACGTTATTCAGCAAGACATTCTTCAGGTAAATCGTCGTTGAAACACTGAAGTTAAGTAACATCCAGCCTGGTCAGTACCTAGGCGGGTGACCTCTTGGGAATTCCAGGTGCTATACACCTGGATGCGCGGGTGGTGTAATGTATAACGGCACGGAAGGAAAAATCGTAGAACTGATTTCGAATTCCAGTTGGGTTCGTTGCATTCACTTAGGTGCAAATAACTTTGGGAAAGGTAGGAATCCACATCTTTTCCTCAAGTTTAATCTAATATTAGCTTGAAAAAAAAAAAAAGAAAAGATTATTCAATCCAAACATATTTTTCGGTCTTAAATAACCGACAAAGGGTTGATAAGCCGTAAAATTCAAATACATGTACAACTTATTCTCTCTTTTCCCGCCATCTTCATTAATACCTTTCTAGTATTTCTCTCTCTCAGTTTTCATTCGTCCATCTCCAGACCATTGCATTTTTTTTTTTTTTTTTTTTTCTTTCACAGATTTTGCAAACATGTAAGGTGAAATCTCCAGTTAGATGATGTCCGTGTTATTTATTTGTTCTTACTATGCTTATCTTCATGTCATGTTGGTTTGGGAACTAAGAAAGAAGGGAAAAAATCAAATAGGAGGGGGGGGGAAAAACTCAACATCATTCGCTGGTCGAGTCAACAAGTTTGTTTAGGCCTGAAGCAGTGGCTTACGATACGTTCATTAATGGGCGGGGAGGATTTGGACAGGTAGGTGGGCTGGAAGATTAGAAACGAAATGTGACCTTTCTTAGATGCCGGATAAGACCGAGGCAAGGAATATATCTTTTGACTCACCAAGGCTTTCGCCATGTTTCTTCCCTTCAAGAGACCTATGACATGCACGGCATGAAAAAAAGAAATACAGGCACATATACGTGCCAATGTTATAATAGATATCGTATGTAAATCACACGCTTACTCCCTCTCTCTCTCTCTCTCTCTCTCTCTCTCATTCTGCCTTTTTCTCTCTGTGTTTATGTGTGTGTAAATTAGGAATTCGATTATATCAGCTTTGACTTTTAGGGATCTCTAAGGCGAAAAGATGTTATGAAACAAACATGTCCCTCCATCGAAGACGATATTTAAATCCCTTTTTATACATACATTCATACATACACACAGACACAGACACACACACACACACACATATATATATATATATGTATATATGTGTGTGTGTGTAAGTGTGTGTAACTAAAAAAGTGCATATAAGTGTATATATGCATATTGTAAATGTACATTGACATTTATAAACGCGCTCACGTACACACACACACACACACACACACACACACATATATATATATATATATATATATATATATATATATATATATATATATATATATATATATGAAGTCATGCTTGTATATGCACATATATTTTGCCCCTTTCTTCGAAAGAAATGTGGCATCGCCCAAGGTTTTCATGTCCAACTTCATTGAAATAAGCGTAATTGCATATGTATGGGTTTATTTTATCAATTGAGCTTGCTTGAGGCACGAAAAAATATTCCGAATAAGTGTTCAAACAGGAATGGTTTTCTTTTATTGACATATATTTCTTTTTCACAAAAGCTGCAGTTGGACTCATTTGGTAAAGCGGCGAATTTTTCTCGACATTTCTTTTTTTCTTTTTCTTTTTATTATTCTCTGTAAAGATTAGAATCTCATTGGAGGTCAACAAAAGACTTCACTTGTCTGCATAAACCCACCGGCCACGGGTTCGATCTCAAGTGACTATTCGAAAAATGTAGACAAGCCCAACTTGCTTAATATCATATTAGAAAACATTTTATTCTAGCCAGAAAAAAGCATCGGAAAAAAATGGAATTTCGTATGACTCATCAATGAAACGGGTGAAGTGTTGTATGTCCCCACCATGCTGGGAGAGCTCTTGGGTGTCGGCGTCAATTCGATAATAAAGTTGCTGTTTTCTCTCTCGGCCGGTGATCGCTAGTTGTTTTTAGTCCAGAGATAAAAGAAATTCAAAACACGGAATTTTATCTGAATTATTTTCTTAACGCCAATATATATATAACTTCTAACAATCAAGTGGGGGCGCTCTCTCCGTCTCTCTCTCCCTCCATCTCCCCGCACCACTAGGAATCCGTTCCAGACACGAAAGGAAAAAACATTTCTACATTATTCAACGGTTAAGAAACAACTCTCCAAAATACCTTTCACTATATTTATCACTCTCACGCTCGTTCAGACAATCAAAATTGACTTCCTTGTTTTGTCTTCAGTCTGACCCTTAAGATTAACACCAGGAAGTCGGAACCAAGACGCGTGTGGGTTAAATAGCGTGGTAGACTGGACTCTGTAACCTTGAGTAGAAATCAAGTTAATATAAATTACAACATTTGGGGTAGGCAATTAGAAATAACTTCACAAACTTACGGGAATTTTGCGAGAGAGCAAACTGAATAAGCCCTGAAGAGGCTGATTGTTAAAGTAAATAAAATGGTTATAGTTTTGCTGCTGATTGTAGTGTCAGAGAGGATTTTTGTTTTTCTTGTAATCATTTGAATGTAGTTATAGAGGTACGACAGAAAATATGTATCATCTATTAACCCAGTCCTTTATATATATATATATATATATATATATATAAACAAATAAATACATAACGAAAAAAAAACATAAAAAACAAACAAACAATAGAAACCTATGAATTTAAAATGCAGACGAAAACTTATTTTGCTAGATATCTTTGGTGATTCAGTAATTGTAAAAAAATCGAGAAAAACACAAATAAAGATTAAAATGTACAAAAAACAATCTCATTGTTGACATATATGAGACAAAACATTAAATCCCCATGTGTTCGGACTGTATTAATTCTTTAGAGATAATTAAATCAAACAATAAACAACTTAAAAAAACAAAAAAAACAAAAACAATGAAACCTAATAAAACAATACGCATCGAAAAGTATATAAACGAGGCGGACTGTTCTCCATCTGTCCGGTTTTTAGAATGAGCAGGTTTATTTTTTTTCTTTCTTTCTTTTTTAAGCATTCAACCCCAAGCAAGGCGGGAAGCCACTAGCACGCAAAGGGTTTCAGAGTAGAAGCGAGAACAAAGAGGAATGATAAAGGAAAGGATGAAGAGACGGTTAGGGGATAGATCAGGGCATCTGGAGATGTCGATTGACATCTCCAGATGTCTTAATAGTTGGAGATTATAGTTATCAGTAAAACAAGAAATGAGGAGGGAGTTCCACAGGCGAAAAGTACGAGACGTGAAGCTGTTGGAGTAGAAGAGACGCCTACATTTAACAGGTTCGACGGTGTAAGGGTGAGAGTGACATGCCAGCTTAGTTGAGCGCTTAAATTCATGAAGTCTGGGAACCGGCGAAAGCAACTCATCGGAGCAGTTAACGTGAAAGTATTTGTAAAAAAAAAAAAACAGAGGGAGGCAACGGCACGTTTGCGAGAGAGCGGCTGCAGACGAGATGCCAGAACAAGACCAATTACATTGCATATCCGTCTTTGGATTTTATCAATGACCTTGAGACAATCAGGAGCTCCAGATCATATATGACAGTAATACTCCATGCAAGGACGAATAGTTGATTTGTAGATTTGAAGGATCGACTCCGGCGACAATAATTTCCTATTTCGCGGCATAGGGAGTCAACTTTCCCAGCGGTGGACGAATCTATACTCAACGAATTCCTTCCATCTCAGGTCAGCGGGCAATGTGAGACAGAGCAGTCGCAAAGAGGTGCTCTCGTGGAGTTGAGCGTCATAGTTTTTAATGAGAGGCAGGGATGGTTCTCTCTGGTGAGTAATAGAGAGCAGTTTTGTTTTTGAGGTATTAAAGTTAACCAGTCAATACCTACCCCAGTCCACAACCGATTGGAGAGTGTGCTTTCCTTTCAATTTTTATTTTTTAACATAACCTTCGTCTGACACAAGGCAACTTGTGCAGAAATGATCGTTTTGTGTCTGTCTTCCAAATAGCGAAGTCCGATCTGTTGCACCAAACGGTATTAAATAACCTCTGTTTTTATATGTCAATTCGAATTGAAAATATATAAATTGCAATCTCTGGGGAAGGCAGCCGGAAATGACTTCACAAACTTGACAAGAATTTTGGGAGATACACTTTTGCCTATGTCCTGAAAAGACACATCGTTAAATTAAATAAAATAAAATGCATATTGTTTTCCTGTTGATTGCAGTCCTCGGAGGGTCATAGAGGATTTTTGTTTTCCAATTATCATTTGAATCTAGTTATAGAAATTAATGACAGAAAAAAAAAGTAAAGGTTTTATTGGGTTGTCTTTCCATGATATATTTACGTTGCCTTGTAGCATACAATTATCAACTTTATTTCTAATAAATTTTATGCGAGATAAAAGTAACATTTAAAAAAGAGTAAAAAGGGAAAATATATATAATTATTAATGGCCATTAAAATGGGACTTCAGTAACTGTTATCATATAATTATTGTGACTGTCCCCACCTCCGTTAGTTCCTTAGTTTTCACGTCCTTGCCGAAAGCTCTTGAATAATGACCTATTCCGTTTTGATCGCGTCAAACGACAAAAAAAAATATCAGAGACCTTACTTGGTTTCAGTAGCAAAAAGAAAGAACGAAATAAAGAAATATGGAAGTGTCTAATATATCCGGCTGATATCTTATAAATAATGGACTGTTCTCACGTGTGAGAAGATAAAAGACATATGAAAGACGCTACTTGGTTTCGCTGAGAAAATGAAAGAAAGAATAGGTAGATGTTTTTAACGTATGTTTCAGTGAAAAGGAAAAATTGTCAATTTGAAATCTTTCCATTTGTACCGCCTTTATCTCTTAAAATAACGACAAACATCCATATTTATGAAAGTTATTGCAATATTTTGTTAAAGTTTTACAGCTCAAATATTTAACGATGCGGTAAGGGAATTTCTACGGATATTTTATTGTTGTAAAACTAGTCATGTGCTTATTAAATAATTAACAAGTAATTTAAAATAGGAAATCTGTGGAATTTTCACGGGTTAAAACTATTTACTATAATAGTTGCATTTTAACCGGATGAAACATTTTGATGGAAGATGGTACAAGCCAAGTTTTATGAACACCAGTTTTAATATTGAATTCCCGAAACTCAAAACCGGTGAAATATTTAGCTTGGCTTCTTATCTTAAACTTATTTCGTTCTGTGGAATATTTTATCTGATGACCTCACACCACTCAGTAACTTTTAGGGATTAAATTGTTGTCTGTATTTTTGAGATTATGGGAACATAGCCCAGTGGTTAGAACGTTTGCATTCTCAACATAAGACCCTTGTTCGAATTTCACCATTTGTCAGGAAGGAGAATTGCTGATGTTACCGGACGGGAGGGGTCGATCCTTTGTCTGTTATCAAACTGGATGGGGTTTATCCTTTGTCCTGAGAACCATACCACAGTTGGAACAATACTTCCTGAGTGGAACTGTGTAGACGAAACCCTTGGGGGCTATCGGTAGCTGTGATACCATGAAGTCACAAGTACTGGCTTCGTTCAAATTGATGATCACGCTAGATATTGCGCGCTTAACTAAGGTCTGCTCAGCATAGTTACAGTATAAACCACAGGTGGGCTCTGTGGGTGTTGAGCAAACGCAAATGCGCCTGGGCGAGCGTCTGCAATAGGAATTGGGTAACCGCCGAAGTAGACGGGTGTCCTCGAATACGAGTAGCTAGTTATACTTCTGAGATGAGGTAATGTAATTATTTACACTATTTACATTGCTCGAGCTGTTGTCCTCATCTTCGTTGCCATATTCACAGCATTTAGACCGTTGTACGCTCCAACCTTTATTTTATCCACCGGGGTAGATTGATCCATTTCCAGGTGACACGTTTCTTCCTGATGTCTCAGTATCAGTTATTTTCCCTTTAATTTAACTCTCCAAGTTAACCTTACTTTCCAAGCTTAGGTGAAAAAGATTTTGGAGAGTTAAGTTAAAGGAAAATATCTGATACCGAGGCACTCGGAAGAGGCATGGCATTGAGAACTAGAACAATCATCTCATTTTTGTTGGCAACAAAGACCAGGACAACTGTCCGACCAATGTAAATAGTGTGAATTAAATTGTTGTTTCTTGAATCTGATGGCATAAGAATTCTCCTTGAATCTCTGACTTTGGTTTGTTTTGTTTTACGGCATATCAACCTCAATGGGTTATTTAATGCCAACAAAATTTTTGTTGCTGGTAATATTTTTTTCCTTCATAAATCTATTTTTGGTTATATTTTTTTCTTCACAAATGTATTGCTGTTAATAAAATTTTAAAAAATTATTTCTAGTATTAAAATCTATTTTTACACTTTCATAGTGTTTTGACCCCAGTTTGGTTGTTAATTATTTTCCCATAGCTGGGACCCTAAACAGGTGCTACCACCCCGGGACAGGGAGCGGGGCTGGCAAAATCACCAATTAAGAGGTGGTCCCACTCTCCTCAAAGCCTCTGATCAGAGGCCTTGCCGTTGGACGTAGTTTATCCTCTTACCCAGGACGCGGATGTTGTTTATCGTCATACCCAGGACGGTTGAATCTCTGGGTAACCAATAACTGACCTCTACTTGTGGATGTCAACAAGGTTGTGGGCTTTGTTTGTATTTTTTTAGTTCATTAGAGAGACTAATAAGATATAAGAAGCATATAAAAGAACTTGACTTTCTGCTACGGTCGTTTGTTTCGTTTTTGTTGACGCTATTGAAACAAAGTTAAATGTCTATTGAGTGTGTCAGTTTTTTTTTTCTTTTTGATTCAGAAATAACTTATGGAAAGTAAGAATAAGAACGGGTAAAGATGGTCGAGCTCAAGTCAGCCTCGCGCTGAGTTGGAATGACCGAATCTCTAATTCATAAGTATCGTTGCTGAAAATACTTCCGAACAATCTCGTTGGATAGTGGAATGAGCAAGATACTGTCCCTTCTGGAAGTGGAGTCATGAAAACGCAGTTGCGACAAGAAAGCATTTCCGGTTTCTTTATAACTTGCATCATGGGAAAATGAATTTGTTTTTCATGCTTTATTATTATACTATTTATTGGTTTTATTTCATTTTTCCACATACTAAATACGAACTAGAACTGCTATCCCTGGCCATAGGCAGAGTAAATAAAAGATTCAGTTCGATAACAAGATCGACTGATGAAGGCTGGAGGTCATAATGGAGGATACATTACGATAAAACCAGTAAAGAGGACGACAATAATCTTCCTGTAAATAAAGAAAACAAGGATAAATCTTCTTCCCAGGAATTTAGACAGAACGTTCTCCAGCAAAACACGGCAAATCTGTGTTTCTTTCCCTTACAACATACTATATAGGAGATATTTGACCTTAGTGCATTTCTTTTGTTGGGTTGTCCTTATATGACATCTTTAGTTTGACGTGTAGCATACGTTTATAGTCCTGGCTATGACGATAAACTACATCCGTCAGTATGGCCTCCGATCGGGTGATTAGGGTTTCAGGAGAATGGAACTACCACTTAATTACTGTTATTCTCAGATCCAACTTTATCCGAGGTAGTAACACCTGTTGGGGTCCCTCCTATGGGAAAATAGTAAACCTCAAAAGAATAAGAAAACATTGCATAAGTATAAACATATATTTTTATATAAAAAATTACCAAAAGTACATATGTATAGTAAAATTAACAACTATAAATATGTATAGTATATATTTATTTGAAGCCATATAATTGTGTTCAAAATATTTAGATTTCGGCATTAAATAAGCCATTCAGGTTTATATGCTACTAAACAAAATCAAACAAAAAACACAGATTTATAGTTACCATCTAATATATTTAAATCGTTTTTTTTGTTTTCCTTCCATGATATTTTTAAGTTGGCTTGTAGCATACGTTCATAATTACCATCTAATAATAATCATCAATTAATCCATCTAGAAAGTGGGTAGATGGTTGACCGCTTGGAAATACTAGGTACTGCAAGTTTGGATGTGCGGGTGGTGTAATGGATAATGGCAATAAATTGTTAATCGGAGAACCGAGTTCCAATTCCAGTCTGGTTCTCTATATTCACTTACGCACAGATACCTCAGGGAATCCATCTCTTTCTCCAGATAGGGGTTAATTAGTAAGAATTGAACCACTAAATCATTTTATCCCTAAAAGAATTCTTACAATCTAAAAAAATATTTTCTGGCTTTAAATAAACCTCAAAGGGTTGATAAGCTGTAGAAAACGAATCGGTCATCTTTGTTGCCGTTATGATAAGATGAGGTCAATAGTCCGCATGCAAATATAGTGCGCTGTTAAATATCCTTTCAGTTTAAAGCAACGCACCAAATAACAGAAGAATCGGTTTAATTTACCGTACTTCTCCATGTATAATACGCATTTTTTAATTAATAAGAAAAATTAGGGGTGCGTATTATTCGCAGCTACAAACACATTTTTAAAAAATTGCCGTTTCACTGATCGATTTTGATTGCGAAATGACTATTCACCACAAACATAAGACAATTTGACGTGAACATTCGGCGATTGCGACCATATAAGAATGTCAAATACAATCATATATACTAACAATACTTAAAAATGTAAAATAAAATAAGAATTATCATGAAGCTAAATTAGAATAATATTATTCTATATTTAAAATCATTTTTATCAAAGTAGGAAACGCTGGTCGTAATGAAATTGGAGAGGTATAATTTATAGGGTTTGATTATCAAAAAAGGAGTCTGTGTTATGCTTGAGTAGAAACATTTTCCCACTTTTTCAGCACAAATTTAGGGGTACGTATTACGAATGAAAGAGTATTATACATGGGGTATTACGTTATCTGTTCTTTGAGAGTTATATATTTGGAAGTTATTGTACTGTCTGGACTAATTAATATTTCAGTATATTGACCAAAAGAGCAAACGTGACCCCCCACAATCTCCTATTTCATTATTGCAAATGTTATCATTATAATAACATAGAAATGTGTGTTTTTTTTCTGCCGTTTGTTCACAAACCCAACCCAGCTTCTGAGGGTTCATGCATCGTGATCTGGACTCATGCCAATCGGAATTCCATGCTCTTGGCTCGGATTTATTGACAGCGCTTGCGTGGGTGGTATTAGTCTTCGAAGAACGAGTTCGATTTTAACGCTAACTGACCTCGCATGGATAATAGGCTTCTCTGTTGGCCTTGAGCAATTATCTCTTGCTTAGATACAAAAATAATAATAAATAAATAACAAATATCGTGAGTTTTTTCATTAGGTACGTATGAGTATGAAGACTGGATCAATAAACCCAGATCCGGATTAAGCTGATTTTTAGGCTGAAAAGATCACATCCAATTGTTCGAACTGTATGATGCCATCATAAATCTGACTTAAGGGAGCAGTGCACCGGATATTGTTGTAGAAAATGGAAGCGGTGAATCGAGTCCATTTAGCAATCAAGTATTTTTCCGTGCTTTTGAAAAAAAAAGAGAGTGCTGTTACAAAAGCCATGAATCGGTAACATCTCACATAGTTGTTGGTTAAATATACTTGTACACTGGTTTCTCTAGACTTGTATGGTAACTCTTCTTAGATAAAGGAAGAATCTGAAATCCAAATAGTAGAGAACAAAATGGAGGAGCCACTCCAAAAATTTATGGCAATACGCAGATAAGAACAAAGAAAAGAAAATTGAGAAGGGTTTTGAGCAAAATTGTATCCTGAAGGAATGTGGTATCAAATATATATATATATATATATATATATATATATATATATGGTGGTACTCGTTTGGAAAAACCTCAGATAGCTCAGCTTGCAGTAGAACAAACCGATACCCGAGGAAAAATGGGAAATAAAAAAAGAAAGAAACAAGAACATTAAAACAAGGTGAAAACAATCGTCAAGTGTTTAAGCTGCAAGTCCAAAGGAAAAAAAATACGAAAACGAGTGAAAAGACAACTACATAAAGTGCTAAAAACACCCGGCTTTAACCTGAAGATCCGTTTATGAAACCTACCTAGGTTTGCCTGGCTCCTTCGGATTTTATTTTATATATATATATATATATATATATATATATATATATATATATATATATGTACAATAAAAATATAAGATAGTATATTGTATAAGTGGGGCTGTAAACAACTGCGCTTAAAGGGTGCATCGAAATTTGAAGGTGCTATCCAAATGTAGCCACGTTAGTAAATATTTATTGTGTATGTACGAACTTGGATGAAAATAGTTTGTTTTTTCTCCACCTTTCTCCTCCTCCACCTTTCCCACTAACCTCCGGTGTTCGTATATAATGGTGGTGGAATCAACTAAAATCTTTCATTTTACCTGCCTGAGGAGTCCTAACGTTGAAACCTATGTAGCATTGTAGCTTGAAGGTTGATTTTGGTATATATAATAGTTCTCGATATATAACGTAAAGATATATTAGCTGTTGTGATTAAATATAGAGAAAAAATCATTCGTGAGAAGACATTATCGGCCGTATGGTGAAGGGAGATGCATTAAATAAATAACTGGATGAAATATATTGAACTACATTATGTCTGCAAATAAGTATTTGATTCATAGAATAGAATCATTTTTATCAATAAATATGCAACAAAATTAGGAACATTTCTCCTCCAAACACAAAATATTGAATTGACAATTGCTTTATGAAAGAGGCTTACAGACATATGTCGTTCAAACAACGGGTCTCCTTTTGTTATCGAAAGCGGATAGCCGAATTCCAAATCATGCCAGGCTCATTAGATTCACTTATGCTCAAATAAACTTGGGAAATGTATTTATCCATCTATTAAACCCCCAACTATGGATTGATTAGTTGGACATGTATCAGTAGATCATTAATATCTCCCAAATTAAATCAAATCTCTTTTTTTTTTTCGTATTAAATAACCGGCAAATGTTTGATTGATTATAAAAAACAAAAGAAAAAAATCAGACAATCCTTTATGGTCGTATCAACGGCAAACTCTTGATGGATATAGGTGTTAACAGCAAGTAATTACTGAAAACAATATTAATAGCGATAGTTCAATCTCTTGTCGAAAATGTTTATATATATATATATATATATATATATATATATATATATATATATATATATATATATATATATATATATATATATATATATAATATATTATGAATTAACTGAATTAAAATAGGCTTTTCGCTAAAGTTCTAACTAGGTTTCAAAAATGGAAGCTAAAAGCTTCGAATTTAATTTTGTTACAAAATCTAATTCGAAGCATTTAGCATCCATTTTTAAAACATAGTTAGAACTGTGTAGCGAAAAACATAGTTTAATTCAGTTAATTTAAAATATTATTGCTCTGTAAATTTTCATTCAGCACTATTCTGTAAAAATAAAATTATCTATAAGAACACCGGGTTATATATCTTACTGTTCTTTCTTTTTTCAGCTAGAAAAAGATCAAGCCACACTCTATCTTCCCATCTGAGCAATGATGAGGGGAAAAAAAATCATTCAGCCCTTCAGTAATGTTACCAACCTTCATAATCTGGCTTCCATCTTCAAACTCCTTTGAAGCGCCATCAAGAGAATGAGGAATAATTTTAAAAAAGAAGGAACTGTTGAGACGAAAACTGGATCATGAAGTGGCAAAAGCAAGAGTGATCATCATTTCAACTCAGCGACATATACATTATTATCGATCAAAGTATAGTCTAATGGTGTTCTAAAAACCTACGAGAATCCCAGTAAGATATATTTAATCATTTCTCAGATAAGACGGTTCGACGCTTAAGCTAATAACTGGACAATTTTGCTGTTGAACGATTTCCACTTTTTTTATCGCAATTCAGTATATATATATATATATATATATATATATATATATATATATATATATATATATATATATATATATATATATATATATATATATATATATATAGAGAGAGAGAGAGAGAGAGAGAGAGAGGGTCATAGTAGTTCCAACGAGAGAGAAGTGTGTATATTAAAAAGAAGAGAGAAACCGCAAATGTTTGTGGTTGTAATGTGGATTTTTTTAATGTTTATACATTCTTTTTTATAGATATCAATATTTAAGTAAATGCTCTGTTTATAATAAAACAGTATTAAACAACATTTACCGGCCTGAATGTCTGAGAAATTTTCATAGAATATATTTGTCCTCCGACAAGAATCGAACCAGTATCCTATACGTAACCGTCGTATAGCCTGATGTGTCTTTAACCGATTGGGCTACAGAGTAGCGTTCGGTTAGCAAGGTCGAATTTACTGCTTTTAAACTACAATCTTCCATGATTTTCTTACGTACGTTCATATCTGCTCATGGCGTATCCAAATGTAAACAAATGACGTCACACATTATGAAATAGACAAAATGCGACAATTATTTTAAGACATTTTTTTATGTTCATAATGTGTGACGTCATTATAATTTGTGGAAGAAAGTGATGCATTTCAATAATAATGATCTTGGCGACATGACCTTTATCTTCTCGCTTTCTCCTTCTTTTGATTGCATATCCGTCATTTCCTTGTTGAAATTTAAATTAAAATAAAAGAGAAAATAATTCAGTAGGTGTTTGTGCAAAGGTAGTTTGAACTGACCACATTGATATGTATTTTATGCAATGCTTGATTGAATATATCATATTGATATGACAGTTGAATTGTCGCAAAAAATATGTATTTTAAGACTACTCACTGATAATTGCTCAACATGACATCCATATTGTCTCATTTTTATCGTGCTGATGTGTTGGGGCCACGCACCTTCTCATCAGAATGGACTGATCTCTCTACTACTAATAGGACAGTTCTATAGAGTTTTGGGAAGATCAGGTGACCATCACACTTCCGTCTCTCTACCGGAAGATACAGTTGGACTTTATACTCTTTCCGATTGTTACTGACTAACCTGCGTTCGTTTGACTACTAATCTCTCTGTTGTAAATACCTCTTCAGATATACCTGTATTTTTCCCTACGTATGTGTTTGTCCTTATTTCAATACACGCACGCGGAAACACTCCCAACATCTCAAAGTGATGTGACCTCAATTTTTTGCCTTTCTCCTTCTATATTTTGGATTGGAATATTTCCTAGTTCAAATTTAAATTTAATTCAAATTTAAAAAAAAAATCAGTGGGGGTTATGCCCTCCGGGGCCCTCTTTATCAAAATGAAATATACTTATCTAAGTACCCAAGGAGACAATCCCTTCCACAAATTTAAATTCAATTTATATCAAAGGGAAAAGTTTAAGTAGGGCGTTAGTGTCCTCCGGTGAATCCTTTGATTACAATGAAATATAATTATCCAGGTACCCTGTGCAATTTACTTCCAGTATATATAGGGTTATGGAGTCTATCTCCAAAACACTAGGAGGAATTCCATAAGAAACTGACAGACGGAAGCTAAAAAACATGCATAACTACTACAGAAAAATTAAACAATTCTAAAATAACTATAACAAAGCACGTTTGCCCATTTTCTTTTTCCAAATCACAACGCAATACAGATTTTATCGCAGTCACAATAACATGTTTGTCTTTGTAATTTACAACTGAAGTCGATCTTAGTTAAGGTCGAAAGTACTTGGGTTAAAAAAATACTACGACGCCTTCTTTGATAAATATCAAGAAACAACTATAAAATTAAGTAGACACTCTACACCTATATTATTCAGCGAAACAAATATATATATATATATATATATATATATATGTGTGTGTGTGTGTGTGTGTATTTGAAAAAATGTATACCACAGAATATATATATATATATATATATATATATATATATATATATATATATATATATATATATATATATATATATATAAAAAAATGGCTCCTTTATTTACTCTCCTACGAGTTTATAATTGCCGCCATTTAAAATTGCTTTATTTGTATGTTGTTTTTTTTAAAGAATCTTTCTGAATAAGTGTTCTACAAAAAAGGTTCCATTTAAGAAATGTCATTTTAATAACAATATATATATATATATATATATATATATATATATGTATGTATGTATGTATATATGAGAAAATTGAAAAAAAAAACTAGAAAAATCAGATGAG
>CAHIKZ030001613.1:2700000-2785000 GCA_903632075.3 Acanthosepion pharaonis | reverse complement strand
CTATCTCACTCTCTGTCTGTCTCTGTTTCTCTCTCTCTCTCTCCATATATATATATATATATATATATATATATATATATATATATATATATATATATATATATATATATATAAAGAGAGAGAGAGAGAGAGAAGTTACGGTGGAGTACTGGATAGCGGTTCGGAGAGCCGAATCCAAATTCCGTGCTAATATCCTTAGGAAAGGTATGAATCTCCCCCACCAGCTATGGTTAAATAGACTGGGTTCTGTCTTGCTTGGATTGTAACTGAACAACTTGGAATTAAAGTCATTTTGGGACCTTGTGGCATGTTGTCCATCAAAACTCTGTATTTGACTCATCAAAAATATGTGGTTGGTTCTGCACAAAACCTTCACTAGTATAATCAAATCATATGAGAAAGTGTCGGGCTGTCGAAAAAAAGACAGGAGAGTCGTATATATATATATATATATATATATATATATATATATATATATATATATATATATATAAAGAGAGAGAGAGATGGATTAACTTTGACAATTATTTAATATATTTTCTGTTTATATGTTAATGTATAAACAGAAAATATATTAAATATTTGTCAGCCTTAAACTATTTTCTTATATGTTGTCATTGTTTACGCTCAAATATGTTTGGTTGAGCGAATATGATCGATCGAAAAAATCGTGGAATATTGTGTTTAAAACCGAAATTTGAACCTTACTTTTCTGTAGCTAGATTGTATAGCACGTCAGATAAAATGACAGTTTCCGTATATAAATTCTAGTTCATTTCCTGCTAGAGAACGCATATTTCCTAAGAAATTTCTCGAACATTCACGCCGCTACAAACACTGTATAAATATATTATACTAAGAGAGTTTAATTAAAAATATACCATTTCCTTAAATAAAGTGAATCCATATATATAACGAATAACAAAATTATTTATTTATATATATATATATATATATATATATATATATATATATATATATATATATATATATATATATATATATATATATATGTATATATATTATTTATATTCATATATATTACATTATTAATATATATATTTTATATATATATATATATTTATATATATATTATTTATATATATATCTTCATATATTAGTTTACATATATATATACATATATCTTTTATATATATATTATATTGTATTTTATATATATATATATATATATATATATATATTATATTGTATTTTATATATATATATATATATATATATATATATATATATATAAATATAATTGATTTACAATATAGTTTTTACGCTACACAGTTCTAACCATGTTTCAAAATGGAAGCATGGTTTACATTGAACACTATTTTGCAAAAAAAAAAATATGTATAAGGGTTTCCGGATTATATATCTTACTGTTCTTTCTTTTTTTACATATATATATATATATATATATATATATATATATATATATATATATATATATATATATATATATATATATTTATTTATATATATATATATATATATATATATATATATATATATATATATATATATATATATATATATATATATATATATATATATATATATAATCATTTTTTTAGGCTCTACTTGTGTATCGAGCATAGTTTTTTAAAAATTAAAAAAATATTAAAGAACTTCGGATTATTAACCTAATCTTTCCTATTTTTCAATATATTTGTGCGCACACACACACACACACACACACACGCACACACGCACGCACACGCACGCACACATACACACACACACAGCTTATTCTCAGATGGACTGTATGTGTGAAGCAACAAAATGAATAAATTCACAAGAGGTAAAAATATACTTACCACACAGGTTTCGTCCTCGGAAGCAATTTATCAAGGCAAATCTTCAATTACTTATAATTTTGATGAACTGTCCGTTGTGATGGTTAGTGATTTCAAAATTTCTGGATCTCGTGAAAGCAATGTGATATTTTATATTAATTCTACGTTTAATAATTATATAATAAGAATTTAATATTGAGGTATAGATCTAGATTCAAGTTACAAAATTATATGATGGCTGTAAAAAAGATGAAATAAAATAAATAAAAATAAATATTGGAGTCGTCGAAATATTTAAGCAGAACTCCTTAAAGGTTTCAGTTCGTATTTCACTCTAGGTTGCGCCGATCGATTTAAACCTGATGAATGCCGAATGGCACAAAACATGATGACGACAACAATAGCGATGAAGACAATAGTCGTAATGTAATTACTGATGAATCATCATCACAGAAACTTGCAACAATATATTTATCTTTTGCTTTCGCCTATAAATGTAATTTTTTCACCTATTTATTATTTTATAGCAGATATACTTTTGTCCAGTTTCTTTTTATTGTAATTCATTAACGACATTATCGCTCCATGGCATCTTCTTTATTATATCAGCTAATACTTCATTTTTAATGTAACTTGAATATTTTAATTAAAGGATCATTAACTTTGGGTCGAATACTAATAACCTAACCCTCGTTTTATTTCATGTCTGTTTACTTACACGATCACAATTCTATGAATGTCAGCAACGCTTTATCTGAATGAGTTGTGCAAGGAACGTCGCTGTTGTAAAATCCTTATGACTTCCGTTAATACACTGTTTATAACAATTAGAATATCTTCACCTATTTCTACAAACTTCTCATTCCATTAATAAATGTAAATCATCTACATCATAAATTCAAAGGAAAAAATAAAATTTATTCCACCTGTGTTTGGTCCATTCAATATGAGAAATTTTCGAATATATATATCAAACCTTATTGTCAGAGCGTCAGTTAGACACTAGCACATTCGTTTTTCATAAATTTAACCATAGACTTTTGTTATTCGGAGTGAAAATGGCACTGAAATATGGAAAATGTCCAGGTTTCATCTGAAATCAAGACAATAGAAACTTTAGGCAAAATAGCCACCATATGTGTAAAAATAGGAGTTGGTTTTAAACTGAGGTCATGGGTAATTTATAAAGTTGGTTACTAAATGATTAATAACTTTTGCATGACGTGTTTTCCGTAGCACCAATTATTCAGCTCTGTACTCCCTACATAATACGTCAGTGTGAATAAGAAAGTTGTAATAAATATGGGTATTCATTAAATTAAAGGTTTAAGTAATATAATCTGTTTGATTAATAAATAAAAACCCATTACTTCTTTAGACATTGGCATAAATATATATATAGACATACACACACACACACACACACACACACACACACACACACACACATATATATATATATATATATATATATATATTTATATGTAAATATACAATTTTGTATAATTTCATATATAGATAGATAGATAGATAGATAGATAGATAGATAGATAGATATTAAAAAACTATTTAGAAAAATAGTACGACAATCTGGAAAAATGTTTTGTGACGTAGGGATGAAATACGTCCTAAAAAATTTAGGATTTCATCGTACTGGGCTTTGTTGATGATGCCAAGTCTACACATGCACACGAAACGGGAGATGTTGGTAGTTTCAAAGTTTTTTTTGTAAGAATATTTTTTTTAAACTAGACAACATTCATCTGTATTCTTTTTTTCTCACTCCATCACTTTTATCAAATATATGATAAAAATATAGTTTTAAAGGATGCTATACATATGGATAAAAGTGCTCACTATCATGGACAGAGCGTATGTAAATCTTAAAGGGGATATGCAGGCCAACACAGTGTATCGACAGTCTGTTACATGCTTGAATGTAATGTAATCCTGAAGATTGTGTTAAAGCATGAAACATGCTAATCAATGTTGACCTCAATGTTTACTCTTCGATTTATATTAAAATCCACAATTCGCCCTTGCATGGAGTATTGCTGCCATATATGGTCTGGCGCCCCTTCTGTCTGCCTCGGAGTTCTTGATAGGCTCCAGATGCGGATATGCAATGTAGTTGGCCCTGATCTGGCATCTCGTCTACAGTCACTTTCTCACAGACGCGCCGTCGCTCCCCTCTGTCTGTTCTACAAATACTTCCATGGAAATTGCTCCGAGGAACTGCATTCGCTGGTTCCCAGACGTCACGAGTTCCAGCGCCTCACGAGGCTGGCATCCCGCCCTCACCCCTTCACTGTCGAAACTCCTAAATATAGCCGTCTCTTCTACTCTAATAGCTTCATGTCTTGCACCTCTCGCCTATGGAACTCCCTTCCCTTTTCCTGTTTCCCTGTGAGCTATAATCTCCAGCTATTCAAGTGTAATGTCAATCGACATCTCCAGTTGCCTTGATCTATCCACTACCCTCATCCTTTCTTCTATCACTCCTATCTGATCTTGCTCTGAATTTTCTGTAACCCTTTGCGTCCTAGTGGCTTCCCACCTTGCTTGGGGTGAAATGCTTAAAAAAAATAAAAAAATAAATAAAAAATCATATTATACATTTATTCTATAAGTATATTTAATTTATATTAACACTGAAAGCAACAATCTAGTGATGGGAGGATTCCAAATGACCCTCTATACAAGGAAATGGATACCGGCAAGTGTGCACGAGAGTGACCTCAATTTCGCTTCTAGGATGTCTACAAAAGGGACATGACGACGATGGACATGGACGTCGAAAAGCGGGAAGAGTTAACCAACGACCGCTCACACTGAAGACGCAATTTATACCGAGGGCTGGAGCGAAGAGTGAAGAAACGAAGGTTTCCCACCGGAAAGAAGCGTACTCTAAGTAACGGAAAGAAAGAACACAGTGACAGCATGGTAGAGCGTTTTAACATGCATTCGTTGCAATCGAGACTGTTACCTGTCAGTCCTTGCCGTCATAACAGGTGTTGCGACGGCATCAGAAGTTGAGGCATAACCATCTGTGCACAGATCTATAGTCAGTCGAGACGAAAAATGCCATACACACACACACACACACACACACACACACACACACACATATATATATATATATATATATATATATATATATATTATATATATTGGTTGAGTAATCACAAAGATCCATGTGAATTTTTTGTCTGAACAACGTTACCATATCTCTCTATTCAAATCAATTCCTCCAAGTTCCAGAAGGGTTTTTTCGGGTTTTTTTTTTAATCTCTGGTCATCTCTTCCCATTTCATTGGTTGTCTACCACAGTATTTTTAAGGATCTATCCAAAATGATTCGATTTGCTCCTCTACTTACATATGAAAGGCATCTGGGCAGCCTCCTTATTGCTAGAGTAATTATGTCAGTTTTCAATTATCTCAGGTGTGTAAGTTTTGCGATATATGTTCTTTGTCGTGTAAGCAAATAATTACGACTGTTATAGAAACGCAAAATATTATTCTTAATTTTATCAAAACTACTTATAAGATTAACACTTTTTTAACATATATGTTAGTTAGTTTACAGATTCCAGAGAAGGAATGTGTAGTTTTTAACATAAAAGATGGCATGCAGTTTGCAACACATCAGCAGTTAACAAACGTTAATATAGAAATAATTTAAACTCTTAAAATGAACCCCCCCACACACACATATATATATATATATATATATATATATATATATATATATATATATATATATATATGTGTGTGTGTGTGTGTAGAATATTTTCATTCAAGAATGTTTGGTGGCTTTAGAAAATTGATTAAGAAAAGTCCTATTTTTTTTTCTTTCAAATAATTTGTTATTTTCTCAAGTACTTTCAATCACAACCTGGACCATGTTCATGGGTTGCATATCTATGGTTTTAACTTTCACAGTTTAGACATATATTAGTCGAAAGTACATCAGTGTTCCATGAAGTTAATAAGAAAAAACTTAAAATTCTGAATGCCCTTCATAAAAGAGAATTGCGGCCAAAAATAAAGTGAGTTATGAGTATAGCAACAGAGTTCTTAAATGTTTGTAGCAGCACAGTGTTATATACAAATACCATATTAAAATACTACAATTAAAAAAATATTTTAAAAAATCACATGAGTTATCTCCCTTGCATAGAGGTAAATTTATTTTGAATTTACAATAATCTCTAAAATAATTCTCAAAGTCTAGAAATACTTTGTGGCATTGAGTAATCTGTAAAAGTTTAATAGGACATAAAATCAATGTTTGGAAAATAATATGTGATTCTAGAGTGAAAAATTATTCTAGAATTAATGTATTTAAACTGTGTTTAATTCAGTTAAAATATGAACAATGAAAATCTATACAATTCTGCATTTTCCAATCATTTGTTGTTCAATTTGAGCTCTCTGAGCGGAATTGCTGTTTGACAGGAATGGTACACAGAATGTACTGCAAGCAGAATCTACAGTGAAGATTGTACCATTCAGAGTGCACTACAATTCAAAAGAATTCTTTATATTGAATCACTGGAAGATAGCCCAAAATTGCTACGCAGATTTATAGACGGCCCCTGGCTGCTTGGACTGGAGCCTTTGACTAAGAAAAAGCCTTTTCTGTGTAAGAGAATCGACTGTTTTCTTCTTTATCCGGCAATGCGGAAAGGGATAAAGAGTTGGAAAGAAAGTTCTCATTCGGACACTCTACTTTTTAAACCAGTTAACTTTAGATTGTTGCAAAGTATTATAAACATAATATAGAAAATGATTCTCCCTGTTCTAATATATGGCGCTAACAATCATGCTGAATTTAAAGTCGCTGAAATAACATTTTCCCGTATAAATAACTGAAATGGAATTTATCAGGTCGTTATGACCATGCTTAAATCTCTATATACATTAAATTGCCGCAACGATATTTGATGATTATACAATTTCACAAAAGCGCATATGATCGCGGGTACTTTATTGTGTCCATTTAATACACACACACACACACACACACATATATATATATATATATATATATATATATATATATGACTTCAAAAAGTAACTATAAAAATTAAGAGATCAGTTGATTCCGCTACCTTGATTTCAGCCTTACGGTATCCTCTGGCGATTTTTATCAATATAACTCACAACGCTTTAGTTAAAAAAAAAATAATGAGCGTTGTGTCATTAAAAAAAATATATATATATAAAGGCAAAGACACGACGTTGTTAGGGATAGAAAATGGGGAGGTTGTTGACAAAACTGAAGAAGAAGAAGAAGAAGAAGAAGAAGAAGAAGAAGAAGAAGAAGAAGAAGAGCAAAGGTATTTTGAATATAACACGCTGGGCGGGGGAGTAGAACTTGAGAATATTTTTTGTATGCAATGGCTCATGGTTTCAGTTCTTTTCACTGTTGGTTGTTCTATCTATCTATCTATCTATCTATCTTTATATATATATATATATATATATATATATATATATATATATATATATATAATATTAGTGGTAAATATACACATACATATGCAATCATATATCTAGAATATATAAATATATATATACATACATACATACACACACACACACACACACACACACACACACATATATATATATATATATATATATATATATATATATATATATATATTAAAAATGGACAAGGTCCGACAATTTATTTATTAAAGACATTTTTTATGTTTAACGTTGTTATTTATAGATACAAGTATTTAAGCAAATGCTCTGTTTATGATAAACAGTATTAAATAACATTTACCGGCCTGAATGTCCGACTGTTTTTCATAAATTTTCTTTTCCTCTCAAATACGAATATTTTCTAAAAAATTTCTCAGACGTTAAACATAAAAATGTCTTTAATAATATATATATATATATATATATATATATATATATAAAAAGTAAATCCAAGAGGATAGAATCCGGGTAAAACTCAATTTCAGGAGAGAGTAAGGATATAATATAAAAAGGCAAACACTAATATTCCATGGCCATAATTTATTCCATTGGAATCGTAAATACGATCCTATTCAGCAAACCTACAAATTTTCTTTTTGAATTTTTAGGTCTGATGAATAGTATCGTATTTACGATTCCAATGGAATAATTTATGACCATGGAATATTAGTGTTTAAGCCTTTATATATATATATATATATATATATATATATATATATATATATATATATATAGATAGATAGACAGTTTTCGTGTGACGCGTTTCGTACCTTGGTACTTCTTCGGACTGGGTTTGTTTTGGTTGTTGTGCGTATATATCTGCGCACGAACAAGATTCAGGAAATTTTAAATTTAGATGTTTTCTGTGTGTTTTGGGAATATAGTCTAGCCTATTTAATCTATAATATTTTCTTTTAGTATCCATTATCTTTGTCATTAACTATTCCACGTTACGATAACAGAATATTTGCCAAGAACGTTGAAACATTGGAAGAACCTTTATATATGTACATAAAGAATTATTATCAAATGCATGTCGGATGAAAAGAGGAACATTTGGATATATTTAAATATAAACAATAGGAAGGAAATATACGTCATGAAAAGAAGGTAAATATCTGATGACTGTGTCAGTAACTTGTCAACGAATATTTAGTTCAAACTTTGTTGAGAAGTCTCATGATTCTTCCGGTATGTTGAGATGCTGCCAGGAATCGTGAAGCCAGTACGTAAGAGACCCAAAGACAGGAAATGCTGGAGAAAAAGAGAAATAGATAGATATACAAAAGTCTTTGAAAATGAAAAAAAAACAAACAAATGTATGAAATTTATTTCTCATTTCCAATTTTCTTATCGTCAAGTTGATAATTTTTTTTTTTATTATTTCACAAATATTTTTTATGCTGAAGCTTATATAATTTTTCATGTTAATGCATATATAATTTTTTACATGTCAACTTTCTGTTTCTGGAAGTTACATGACAGCTTACATCCTAAAATGAACACCAGTCATTTTCATAATTTTTTTTTATTAATAGCACAAAAATCAAAAAAGAATAGCAAGAATGTGGATATATATATATACACACACATATATATATCTGTGTGTGTATATATATATATCTGTGTGTATAGGGAGAGAGAGGCACAC
Source organism: Acanthosepion pharaonis (assembly GCA_903632075.3). Classification (NCBI taxonomy): domain Eukaryota; kingdom Metazoa; phylum Mollusca; class Cephalopoda; order Sepiida; family Sepiidae; genus Acanthosepion; species Acanthosepion pharaonis. Next base: position 2,776,046 of record CAHIKZ030001613.1, on the reverse strand, counting down.
AGAGGGAAGCAGAGAGAGTGAAAGAGAAACAGGCGGACAGACAGAGAAAGACACACACATTATATTTATTAAAGACATTTTTATGTTTAACGTTCTTTTTTATAGATACAAGTATTTAAGTAAATGCTCTGTTTATAATAAACAGTATTAAATAACATTTACCTGCCTGAATGTCCGAGAAATTTTTTGACAGGATTCGAACCTGCATCCTATACGGAACAGTCATTTACGCTGACGTGCCTAACCTCTCGGCCACAAAGGACCGTTCGGTTGGCAGGGTTGAATTTACGGCTTATATGAAAATTTCTCGGACATTCAGGCCGGTAAATGTTATTTAATACTGTTTATTATAAACAGAGCATTTACTTAAATACTCGTATCTATAAAAAAAAAGAACGTTAAACATAAAAATGTCTTTAATAAATAAATTGTCGGACTTTGTCCATTTCTTTTTATATATATATATATATATATATAAAATTTTCTAAGCAAGACTTATTGGCGAAATATGAGATATGACCAACTAAAAGAGAAATTGGAAACATTCTGTATAACGCGTTTCTATAATAATAACTTATTATTTAAATTATATATATATATACATACATATATATATATATATATATGTGTGTGTGTGTGTGTGTGTTTGCATTTAAGTAGCATAGATTCATTCATACATGTTTCAATAATATACGCTTATTTTTATACTGAACCTTTTCTGTTGTCTAATCAGTTTCTTGACGTTAAGTTAAAATTTATCAAGGAAATCGTCTAGTTCTTCTAACCCAAGTACTTTCAACCTTTCCTAAGATCTTCTTCAGGGATAAATTACAAATACAATAATACTATTGTAACCGTGATAAAAACCTGTATTCCATCGTCAGACTGATTTTGAAAAACATTCGCGAAAGCGTTCTGTATAGTTATTTGAGAATTTTAAAAATTCTATTGTAGTTATGGATTTTTTTTTTTTACAAAGAAGTGTTTTAATATAAGGAAACTGAGAGGAATTGGTGGAAATGTAAAATTACCCTAATATATTCATTGATGAATTTTATAACAACATCAAGATAGTGATCATTCAACACTAAAGGATCAGTACAAAAAGAAATAGAAAGAGTATGTTTATATTAACCAATGATATATATATATATATATATATATATATATATATATATATATATATATATATAGAGAGAGATAGATAGATAGATAGATAGATAGATAGATAGATATGTGTGTGTGTGTGCATTTTTGTGTGTTGAATTACCGCACCCGATGATAATCAAAGGTGAGATTTTAGAATTATCGTCCCCTGACGATAATTACAGGTGGAATGATATTTGAAAGATTCGATCTCTTTCTCGTTGACATTTCATAGTGAAAAAAACGTATTCTTTTCATTCCTGCAAAATATGAGTAATCAACTAAAGATATTTCCTTGTTCAATATTTCCTTTTCAAATGCTATGGCTTTTTTTCTTCGGACTTTTATGAATCCAGAAAATTTGGTAGCGGGTCAAATGTACCTGGAAGTTATAAAATCTCATCAAAAGTGCATATTTTACGAAATTTATGAAAGGATGAAATTCATCAAGGTAGTTACCGTAGACTTTTTATAACCCAAGTAATTTCGACCTTTTCCAAGATCATCTCTCGGGATAAATTACCTAGAAAACTTATTGTTATTTGATATTTTCTTTGAAGAAGTTCCATTGATGTAGACAGTGTTTGTGTTTATATTATATACTAAAAATCAAAAGACAATTATTTTTTTTTCCTTTGGTAAGTTTCCAATTCGATGCGCGTATTAGATTGTAAATCTTTACATTTTTTAAAAGATTATATTGCTTTTGCAATATTACTGATTACGAAAGAAACAGCTGAACATAATTTTTGGAGTTTTTTTTCTTCAGTTCCTCAACTTTACCAATTTAAACACGGTACCATATTGGTAGCTACGTCTCATTATTTTACAGTTCTATGCGAAAAGTTTCGTTCTCGCACTACTCGCTTATCAGACTTTCTTCCGTCTTTTTTCCTTGCCAGTCAACGTTGATCATTTAAATTTTAAGTGCAATGTCATCTTCTGTCTTTTGAAATTCCCGTTCTTCTTTTGTTCTCTCTGCATGCTAATGTTTTTCTTTTGGTCATGTGTCTTCACATTTAGTAACCCCTTGCAATTCAGTCATTTCATTGTGATGAAATGGTTACAGAGAATAAAAGAAAATATTAAATACTTCTGCAAAGACAAATATTTTGACATTCATCTCCTTTTTCTAAATAATTTAATTGATCAACAGGATGATTTCCGACCATAACAACCTTAACCAGAACATAGCGAGTAATAAACGCTATCTTTCTCACATATATTCGTAAAATGAGCAACTTACCTCATACTCACCACACACAATAACCCCTTTTGGTAATCTCTATATGAATGGCTCTTGAGCCATTTGTCGAGCAAACATTATATATATATATATATATATATTAAGACATTTTTATGTTTATACATTCTTTTTATAGATACAAATATTTAAGTAAATGCTCTGTTTGTAATAAACTGCATTAAACAACATTTACCGGCCTAAATGTCCGAGAAATTTTCATGGGGTATCAAATGTAAACAAATGACGTCACACATTATGAAATGGACATTTTTATGTTTATACATTATTTTTAAAGATTCAAATATTTAAGTAAATGTTCTGTTTATAATAAACCGTGTTAAACAACATTTAATGAATGTCCGAGAAATGTTCACAGAAAATATTCGTCCTCCGACAGGATCTGAACCTGCATTCTATGACGGAACCGTCATTTAGTTTGACGTGCCTTTACCGATTTGGCCACGAAGGACCGATCAGTCAGCAGGGTCGAATTTACTGTATTTAAACTTCAATCTCCCATGAATCTCTCACGTACATTCATATCTGCTCATGGCGTATCAAATGTAAACAAATGACGTCACGCTTTATGAAATGGACAACGTCCGACAATTATTTTAAGACATTTTTATGTTTATGCATTCTTTTTATAGATACACATATTTAAATAAATGCTCTGTTTATAATAAACAGTATTAACAAGATTTACCGGCCTGAATGTCCGAAAAATTTTCACAGAAAATATTCATCCTTAAGGACGGTATTTTAACTGTTAAAATTAGAAATTTCTAATTTTAACAGTTAAAACAATTAATCCTTGAAAATAGCTAAATCTATAGCCGAAAGCGCTCGGATAAAGAACATTGGGACAGTTTTTATATAATTGATCATCCGAAAAAAAAATTATTAGAACGTATTAGAAATTGTATAAAAAAATAAATAAAACCACATTGTCTGTAGTTTTTAATGAAATGTGCATGAAAGAATGATTGCTGCCTAAATACACAAATATATATATATATATATATATATATATATATATATATATATATATATATATATATATATATATATATATAAATATATACTTTATCTACATATATATATATATATATATATATACACATATATACATATATATATATATATATATATATATATATATATATATATATATATATATATATATATATATATATAATTAGTATTTGTTTTAAAAAAGAGATAACATCAAACGAAAAAGACGCTGGTCTAAAGTTACTGAGTGTTTTGAACATATTTGTTTAAATAGGGAAAATGTTAAACAGAGATCACATATCGATAAAAACGTAATGAAAACACTCTCAAGGTAGGTACAATAAATGAATCTGCCCTTAATCATATCTGAAAAATAAAGAAAATAAGAGGGTAGTATGCAAGAAATGTCTTTGATCAAAACAGGGAAATATTTTGACGAAAGCAGTAAAGCCAACATACACAACGACAAAACTTGCACAATGTTAAGAATATTGGCTCAACACATGAAAGCGACAAAGCAGACATTTTTTTAAAAAAATATCAACACAATGATAAGTGAGAAATTTGACGAATATCGACATGAAAACCGTTTTCTCAACACGAATTTTAAATAGTGATTCACGAGCTATACTAGAGAAATGTGAGGACCCAGCTATAATCTACATTTTTCATAGAAACAGGAAAACAACACGCTTTAAAAGAAAATAGAAATAACTGAAGAGTAGATTTGTTGGAATAATACTGTTCGCAGCTATATTAAAACTTAAATCCATTTTCCAGATGACAGCTTTAAATTCGTTTTCTGCAGCTTATCAACTCTTTAGGTAGGTTATTTAAAGCCAGAAAATATATTTATAGATTTTAAAAATTTTGGTGGGAAAAATGTGAGATAACAATGATTTACTGATACATGTCTTACTATTTAACTCCATAGCTGAGGAAGAAGAGATGAATTCATACATTTGTTAAGGATAGTTGCGCGTAAGTAAATATAATAAGCCCGGCGGGAATCAGAACTCGGTACTCCGATTAATAATTCCGAGTCGTAATCCAAGACACAACTACGTCCTCGGTAAGACGTTAAACTACATCCACGTCCTGGGTAAGACGATAAACTACATCCAGCAGCAAGGCCTCTGATCAGGATGTTTTGAGGAGTGTGGAACCACCTCTTAATTGCTGGTGTTTGCAGGTCCACCCTGACCCAGGGTGGTAGCACCTGTTAGGGTCCCAGCTGTAGGCAAATAGTCAACTATTACCAGCAATACTTTTTTGAAAAAAAAAATATTACCAGCAATATAATTTTGAAGGAAAAATATTACCAGAAACAGATTTTTGAGAAAAAAAAAAAAAATATTACCAGCAATAAAAAAATGTTGTCGGTATTAAATAACCCATTGAGGTAAAATACCATAAAACAAAATAAACCAAACCTAACCATGACACAACTCGCACATATATAGTGGGATCAGTTAGGCTCCACCCGTGATAAAAAGAGAACGATGACGCAATTCACTCCGCCAGCAATTTGAAAACAACATGCTATACTGCTTGGTATTCGTGCCGGTAGATCCAATACGAACATTTTCAAGTGATTATGTGTCAGTCGAGGAGACTGCAGAGTATTCGGAAAGAGTGATTACGAAGGTGTTTGGCGTGATTATTAGCAATGGCGACGTCATGCTTCCATTTATCTTCCTACAGGGCCTACAATCGAAGAGGTAGAGCTGCCCTGGATCAAGAGAGAGGCGGCTAGAAGACCCTATGTCTGGAAACAAAACTATGCACCATGCCACACAAGCAGGAGAACGCAGTCATACCTGTTACAATATTTCTGAGACCACATAACCCCTTATTTCTGGTCACATCTCTCCCCAAACTGCAACTCCTTGTTTATTATATGTGAGGCGGAGTTAAGCGAGAAACAAACAAAAATCTTTGTAACACCAAGGATTCTGGCAGCATTATCCAATTTAAAAATGGAGACGTTAAGAAGATTTTCAGGAGATCCGGGGTCATCTAGAGGCCGTGGCTGCAGTCAGTGGTGATTTTATTGAATCAATTTACTCTTTCCTATTTCAAGATATTTTTTGGGTAATTTTGGTAAATATTTCTGGTAAAATGAGATGTCAGTGTCATTTTCATTTTTACGTAATTTAGACGAAAATTTACCCATCGCAACACACACAGAGAGACAAATACACACACACACACACACACACATATATATATATATATATATATATATATATATATATATATATATATATATATATATATATATATATATATATATAATTTGTATATTTGGGCAGCAATCCCTCTTTTATACAGGATTCAAAGAAGAATATTTAGAAGGCACTGACATTAAGATTTTTTATCATATTTTTCTTGAATCCATACGAGTGATTTCTGTTTTGGACATAGAGTATATAAGAACTATCCAAATAATAAGTGGACCCGAGCGCTTTCGACTAATTTATTCGCCGTTTTCAAGGTTTTTTTTCTTGCTTATCTGAATATGTAGACATTAAAATATTTAGATATTAAAATATGTAGATATTAAAATATGTAGGTATAAAAATTATTCCATCGAAATTCTGTTCTCTAGAATTTTTTTAATGATTATTCAGTCATTAAAATGTATGAATTACATTTTTATGAAACCTTTCAAATAACTTTTGTATTCACTCATAAAAGAATGATTCCATATTTTCCTCATTAAATGTTTTGTTACCTTGGAAGAGAAGGAATATTTTTCTTCATTATTATTTCTGAATATGCTGTAATAATTTAAAGGTAACTGGTGTAGAGTGTACGGTTTCCGAAGGGACACCCCCGACCCATCACTATATTCATTTTCTATATTGTCTGATAAAGAAAATAAGAGTCGATTTCCTTGCAAAGAAAAACTGTTTTTTTTTCTAGTTCAATGCTCCGGTTCAAGGAGCAAGTGGCCGTCTATAAATTTGCCTAGCAATTTTGGGCCTCCTTCCAGTGATTCAATATAAAGAATTCGTTTGAATTGTACCGAACACCGAATGTAACAATCTTCGCAGAAGATTCCGTTCGGGTTAAAGTTTTCGACGCCGTTAGGAAACATTATTATCCGTTTTGGGTTCTAGTATTAAATTTGATTGGAATCATCATTGTTTGTCTAAATATAATTACATTCTGTGTCAATGTTGATGTGCAGGTCACATTTTGAAAGATGAACGCATATTTGATTCAATCAGTTAATATTCGGCCCAGATTACTGGATTATAAATTTTGCATTTTCTAGGTACCTCTTTAAAATACTCGCTCCTTCTCTCACTCTCAACTTTAAACACAAGCACAGACACACAAGACATACATATATATGGGTGTCTGTCTGTGTAGAGATAACGTAATGGAATACATTTTTAATTTCACGTATGCAAATTGTGATATATAAGAATTGATAGAAAATATATTTAATACATAGGGAAATAAGCACTTAATTTTAAAAACGCAATGAAACATAATTGGCAAGATTAAATAAAGGTTCCCCATATGTGTCCATACCCTTTACCGCCCCCATATATATATATATATATATATATATATATATATATATATATATATATATATATATATATATATATATATGGGTTAGTGAGTGGGTGGTTGTGCTTCCATATATATATATATATATACAGAAAGGATAGACCTTTGTGTGTATGTATACAGAGATGGAAATATTTGTGTGTGCATATATGTGTGTGTCGGAATGCTTTTGTGTGTTTGTATGTGTGTGTGTGCTTCCCAGATATATACAGTAATGACAGATGTTTTGTGTATATACACAGAGATGGAAGCATTTGTGTATGAGTTTGTGTGTGTGTGTCTGTATATATATATATATATATATATATATATATATATATATATATATATATATATGTATCTGTGTGTGTGTATATATATATATATATATGTGTGTGTGTGTGTGTATATATATATATATATATACACACGTATATATATATATATATATTTATATATAGGTCTGTATGTTTGTCTGCTTGTGTGTGCATGAAATCTTGTACAAAACATTTATATGTTTATATTTATGTGCCCACTCAAAAGACATTTTTTTGTCTATTTAATTCTTGTGAAAGTATTTTTGTTCTGACTGGTATGAAAAGAAATAAATTTTCATGCCAAAACTCTCAATATTTTGTTGAACAAAAGCGAAAAAAGAAAATTTTTATCCCGGCTTCAACTAAACGAAAACAGACAAACCAAATGAAAGAAAAAGAGAAAGCAACAAGAAAAAACAACAACAAAAGAACCAAAAAAGAAACCAAAAAAAAAAACAAAAAAAAAAACAACAAAAAACAAAACAAAACAAATCAAAAAATAAACAAAAGACTGAAACGAAACGAATTGGTCTTGTTCATTCATTCATGAAAAAGATATCGGTTTATCCCAAATTCTGTTTTCTTGACAAAACATCAGATGAAGTCAGTCCAACCAGCCGAGCGGGAAATTTGTATAAGTTTTTATTTATGATATTTGCTGGGCTTAGCTTAGTATGACACAAGGCCGAACAGGAAGATAGATATTGTGTCGGACCAAAATTTCGTAGCGTTTGTTTAAGCGAATTTCAACGTGGTAAAGTGGAAAAGTTTTTTTTCTTGACAGCGCGTTTCACCCGCGTCTATTAGGTGCAACGAAAAGTATTTTAAATTTGTTTTAGGAATTGTAACCCTGAATTCAATTATTTTCCTATTATAAGGTATTCATTTCTTATTCCGACCCCTACCACACGCAGGCGAAACACATCATATGTAAAACCATTTACAATCTGTCACCTTATCTCTATTTTTGTTCCTAGAATGAGAAAAATCAGATATTTTTGCATTCAAACACATGCCGGCAATTTTTCCTCTTCTTTTTTTTTTTTAATTTTGAGTCAGTTCCCTCCAAATGATGACATCTTTCTGGTTAATGATCTGGTTTAAATGATTTAAAATTTATTCAAGCTTCAAAAGAATTTAATTTCTTCTCATTAACCGTATAAGTAAAGATCTAAAAAAAACCTGCAATCCCATTGTCCAAAGTCAGGTGAGCACGGCAGCTGTAATGTGAGAAGCGGAACTAATTTTTGTCGGGGCTGCAAAGAGAGTAACATCTGACGGTATCCTGATGTAAACATTCGGGGTGATCTTCCTCGATTGGTAACATTCCGGGTGCCAATCATCAACTGTTACCATTTTTCATAGATTTGTATTATCCGTGATGCTCTTCATCTATTGCTACCATCTAGGGTTTTCTTCCTCTCTTGTTGCCATTCCGGGTGATTTTAATCGATTGCTACCATCCCGGGTGATCTAAATCGATTGCTACCATTCAGCGTGCTCTTCGTCGACTGCTACCATCTGGGATGATCTTCATCGATTGCTACCATCTCGGGTATTCTTCATTGACTGGTACCACCTAGAATGCTCTTCGTCGACTGCTACCATCTGGGATGATCTTCATCGATTGCTACCATCTCGGGTACTCTTCATCGATTGGTACCACCTCGAGTGCTCTTCGTCGACTGCTACCATCTGGGGTGATGTTCATCGATTGCTACCATCCCGGGTGATCTAAATCGATTGCTACCATTCAGCGTGCTCATCATCGATTGCGATTTCATCGATTGGTACCATCTCTTCGTCGACTGCTACCATCTGGGATGATCTTCATCGATTGGTACCATCTCAGGTACTCTTCATTGATTGGTACCACCTAGTGCTATTCGTCGACTGCTACCATCTGGGATGATCTTCATCGTTTGCTACCATCTCGGGTACTCTTCATCGATTGGTACCACCTCAATGCTCTTCGTCGACTGCTACCATCTGGGATGATCTTCATCGATTGCTACCATCTTCATTGATTGGTACTCTTCGTCGATTGATTGGTACCATCTCTACTCTTCATTGAATGCTCTTCGTCGACTGCTACCATCTGGGATGATCTTCATCGATTGCTACCATCTCGGGTACTCTTCATCGATTGGTACCACCTCGAGTGCTCTTCGTCGACTGCTACCATCTGAGGTGATCTTCATCGATTGCTACGATTCAGGGTGTTCATCATCGATTGCTACCATTCAGAAGCTCTTCCTTGATTTGCTAACATTTGTGGTGCTTTTCTTCGATTGCTACTACCCCGGGTGCTCTTTATCGATTGAAGGCATCCCGGGTACACTTCGATGATTGCTATCATCCAGAATGCTATTCGTTGATTGCTACCAACCCGGGTGTTCTTCATCGATTGCTACCATCTTTAGTTGTGAAGAGTATGACTAATTTTCCAAAGGATTTCGTAATACACATAACCAGTTTCTTCCAATACAGAACGATTTTTCTTCGCGCTGCCCCAATATATTTTCGGTAACCATTTTTGTAAACAATTCATTTTTCATCGCATGTGAACAGTCTTTTAAATAAAAGGTTGACATTTGTTGGAATTGAGCAGAGAAATTAATGCAGTCCATCAATTTTCTTTCACGAAATTATGAGGCAACCAAAAATCGTATCGATTCACTTAAAATATACATAATTATTTTTGCAATGTTCCGATCGTATGATATGGATTATTTTTGATTAGTTATCGATTTGGTCATCATGAACGATCGCAATCATTCCCGGTCTTCAAAAGTGAATAAATAATGAATAAATACTATAATTATAAATGAATAAACTTTCAAATATGTTTTACTCGAGTAATATTTTCTTTCCTTTTTAGATTCTACAACAGTAAAAATATACTAATGTGATCAGGAAGACTGCATTGCGTTTTACTATCTTTTTTTTTATTTTCATTATTTATTTGGAGTAAGACCACGTGCAATTGTAGTGGAAGAAATTTCAACTATGTTTCCGCTTGAGAGATTTATGCGACGACATTTATTAGGTTGATTAGAAAATAAATGTCGGATTTAAGAATAAACATTTTGAATATGTTCTAATATATTATTATAATATTTGCACAAAAATTTATTACTCCTTGTTAATGATTAATGTGTCCTCTTTCTTAATTTTATATCAATCTCTTTCAGAATTTACCTTAAAACATTGTATGTCCCCGCGCATAAATATGTCATTACTTTTTTGTATGGGCTCAAGATTGGACATAATACATCTCAAAAAATGATTACTTTTTTGTATGAGTTTAAGATTGATCTTAATACATCTCAAAAAATGTCTTTACTTCTTGTATGGGTTCAAGATTGGACATAATACATCTCAAAAAATAAAAACATTTTTTGTATGAGTTTAAGATTAATCATAATACATCTAAAAATGTCTTTACTTTTTTGCATGAGTTTAAGATTGATCATAATACATCTCAAAAAATTACTTTACTTGTTTGTATGAGTTTAAGATTAATCATAATATATCTCAAAAAATTACTTTACTTGTTTTTATGAGTTTAAGATTAATCATAATACATCTCAAAAAATGACTTTACTTGTTTGTATGAGTTTAAGATTGATCATAATACATCTCAAAAAAGACTTTACTTGTTTGTATGATTTTAACATTGATCATAATACATCTCAAAAAATGACTTTACTTGTTTGTATTAGTTTAAGATTGGACATAATACATCCCAAAATTACTTTTTTGTATGAGTTCAAGATTGATCATAATACATCTTAAAAATGACTTTACTTTTTTGTATGAGTTTAAGAATTAACATAATACATTTTCCATTAACAGAGCACGGAGTAGAGAATTCGTTTGTGATTGGACATTACAGCGCTGGCTTTTGAAGTAATGCAGTCGTGATACGAGTCCTGAAGTGTTCTCAATATCAAAATGGTGGAGGACAAATTGAAAATCAAAATCTGAAAAAACTAGTCGACCCAAGAATCCACGTAAATGTATCAGTGCATTATCTCCGGTGATGAGTGTCAACACATCAACAATATCGGACTATCTCCAAAAAATTGGCAAGGTGAAAAAAAAAAAGATAAATAGGATCCATATGAACTCCATATCAGTCTGATCGATGCTGCATCATCGAAATTAGAATGATCCTAATCGAATAATGATTTGTGATGAGAGGACTTTTGTGATATCGAAATTGTACGAAAGGAAGATTAGGGTAATTGTTTGGCAGTCCACGATTGGCATTATACATTACTGCTTTCCGGAATCAAACCAGAACATCATTGCCGAAGTTTACTGCCAGGAAACGAGCTACCAAGCTGGTATCTCGATCCCACCCTTTCACTGTCAAAACGGATAAATGTAACCGTTTCTTCTATTCAAACAGCTTCTTCTCCCGCACTCCCCATTTGTGGAACTCTCTTCCTCTTACTTACTTCCCTGATGACTATAATTTTCAAATATTCAAGTGTAATGTCAATCGACATCTGTCACCCTAAGCTTGTTCCCTCTCCTTGTCTGTATCCTTTCCTCAAGAAGGTATCTTTACTCTTGTTTTCCGTCCACTGTAAACCCTTGCGTGTTAGTGGCACTCCGCCTTGCTGTGGGTGAATTGCCCTAGAAAATAGGATCTGATGAAATGCACATTGAGTCAAGCAAAATGCAGCCGGTAATACTTAATCAACGATGCCCAATTCTACTTCATGATATTTCCCCTTATTATGTTACCAGGATTACTCTTCAGTAGCTCTCTTACTTGTGACGAGAATTTATTTTCCATCAACAAAATTCTCTAGATTTTCGGAGAAATACCTAACAATTTTTTTCAGCATTTTAACAATTCTTTCAAGAGAAAATACGCCGAAAAGAAGATGAATAAACTACATTCAAAGATTTCTTGGCATCCAAACATAATGTTTTATCATAAAGCCATGAATGAACTGTTAGCAGTAATGTGTAGATGAAATGTTCATGAGCAGGTGGCCGAGCGGTCAGAGAGTCAGAACATTAGACCCTGGGTTCGAATCTCACAATGTTTGATTTGTCAGGAAGGAGACTTCCTGATAATATCAGACTGGAGGGGTCGATACCAGCGTGCGGCACCTTTGACCCAAACCTTCTGAGTGAAATTGGGCAGATGGGACTCTTCAGTCGATAACTGTGCTAGCACGAAGCCACAATTCATCGTCGGCGAGGGCTTGAGCGTGCTGACCTTGATCGAATTGTTGATCATTCTAGATAACACACTATTTCTCAGAAACTGTAACTAAGGTCTGCTCAGCATAGTTATAGTATAAACCACTGCTGGGTTTTGTGGGCGTTGAATAAACACAAATGCGCCTGAGCAAGCGTCTGCAACAGGGATTGCTTATAGTAGACGGGTATACTCGAATATATTCAATATATATATATATATATATATATATATATATATATATATATATATATAGAGATTCAGGGTTTGTGTTTTGAAAGTTTTTTGTTAGGCTTGTTGCATTTTTACCAGAGTTTATATTGCAATTTTTCTGGTTATTCATTGCTTTTCTCTAGCAATCCTTATTACTGATTTCCATATTGTATTCATTTCTATGCTTGGTCTGCTCATGATGAAATAAAGGGTTCAGTTCAAGATTCCAATCACCTGAAGAAGGCCGTGGCGTACAACGCCCGAAACGTTGTGAATATGACAATGAAGATGAGGGTATCAGTTAGAATAATGTAAATATTACAAAAATCTAAGAAACTGAACTTACCATTCCAATATTTTTGGAGTCGACTCTATATCATTCTCTCTCTCTCTCTCTCTCTCTCTCTCTCTATATATATATATATATATATATATATATATATATATATATATATATATATATTCGTTTTCTAGACGTATGCATCTATTTTGTAACAAACATGCGTTCAGGATTATTCTAATGTCATTCCCAAATAGATCAAGTTCCATATCCATTCAAATAATTGTTTTATGTCAAGCCTTAATTGCCTTTTTATAGTCTATGAATATAAGTATTTCTGTTTCTGATGTTATGTGTATCTTAATTACTGCATTCCTTGTCCCCCTGTCTTTATAACTGATATACTCCTTAATTTGAATCCCTGCACGTACTGATGTGATAGCTTACTACCATTCAGCTATATTACCTGTTTAGATTAATGTCAAGTAAATTGAAGAATATATTTTCAATGGGCTTGCATTTTATTTTCTATCGGTGTATTTGCGCATTTTTCTTTTGATTATTCTCAAAGTTTATTTCAGATTAAGTTTGTGTAAGCGAAAACTTTACGTAATGTTTGAACCGAATCTTTTTTGTATCATTTTTTTTTTTTTAATAATAACATGCTGCGAAATGTTCAAAGGCATGCAAAAATTGAATTTTTAGAAAATTGCACATGCTGTGTTTTGTATATTTTACCTAATTGTTTCTTCAGGTGGAAATCTATGCACGCGCCAAACAAGTCACTGTTTCCGATTTGAACTGGGATTTTTAAATTTTTTGTTTTGCTAATTACGAACATGAAACGCTAAAGGCCAAAAAATTGGTAGAAAAACTTGACTAACTTATCGTATAAAGTCCATGCAATTTTCCATCTCAAACGTGGTTATGATTTCATCATACGTTGCACTAGAGTTACCAGCGAACGCTAATGTTAATAATTCAAATATTTCATATAGCCAATTTAATAATATGTCTCTACACAATATATATTAGTAATATTTTATATTGTCACGCAGTACATGTGTTGAATATAGCGCTAACTAAATAAAATATTATTACACTCTCCGGTGTATATGTTATGTATAGGTTGCCGCATTCTCGCTTTAGTGTGTGTGTGTGTGTGGTGGCGCGTGATCGCGTAAATGTGACTATGTGTGTGCGTGTGTTTGCGCGCGCATGTGTGTGGTGAAGAATAACATATTATTCCAACAGAACGGAAAATAAATATAAGATAATTTAGATTTTCTAAAATCTCATTTCATCCCACACAAGGCTATAGAAGCCGATTAGATGAAAGGGGTTACTGAGCGTGAAAAAATTACAAAGGTTTATAAAGCTTTCAAGGAGACAAAAAGGCGACAATTGATATTGAATTTAAATTGTTGTAGCAGGAAGTGAGAAGTAATTGCCACCCGGAGTCTGGTCTCTGTGACGAAGTGTTTCGCAGCTATTTGGCTGACTTTCCTCGGCCTTCGCCGTCTGAATCGGCTCGCCGTGAGGGTGAGATCACATGGGGTCGGGGTGGGGGCGTCTGCTCGGCTTTGAAAAAGGTCGGCAGTGTCAAGTCTCCAGGACTTGATGGTTTGCCCTAAGAGGCTGTCGAACATTATTTGCCGATTTTAACTGTCGTTTTCAACAACTGGATCCGGGAGAGGTCCATTTCCAAGAGGATCACCAGAGGTGTGATCAGGGTATTGAAAACGGGTAAAGATGGTGTGAGGGAATTAGATGATTACAGGCATATAACTCAGATAAATACAGAGTTAAATATTTAGGACAAGATCCTAACAGAATGTTTGCAGTCAGTTACCGTTGGAACTAGAGCTGATTTGGGCTGTGAAGGGCCGAACAATACAAAACAACCTGCACGATGCGTACGATCCTAGTGGGTGTAAAAGACGAAGAGCAAGCTGCGCTGATGAATTTGCATTCATCCTAGGCATTTGATAGCGTTAACAATCGGTATCAGAAGCGCCAGTTCTGGCATTATGTCGGTGTATGGATCATTAATATCTTGTGCTCATTGATCTCGCATACACGTGTAAAAATGTGTCGCCCTCGTATAGTGAGGTTGAGACAGATGCTGATTCTAACGCTGCTAGCCTTGGCAAAAATGGTCATTTGGATGATGCCAATGCAGAGAACATTGCGATACGAAAGCTATTCTTATCAAGAGCTGGTTGGATTCTTTCGGTATCAGCTGAAAGTGAAGATCAGAACGGCTAGAAAACTTTTGTTATTGACAAATTTCAGCGGAAGGTGGGTGAAAGTAGCTAGCTTGGTTTGTGTGAACGGGGATAAATTTGAAGGGGGATAAGTTGTTTCATATCAAGTGTTTTCAAGCTGAACCCTCCCCTGATTAAGTCTTTGTTTACCTAATTAATGCGGGTAAGTGTCGTTCCCGGCCTGTTCCATGCTTTGCCATTTTTCGAGATTCCTGACCCCCCCAGTTTATCTTGGCCTCCTTTTTAATCTCGACTTGAGTAGGCTTTGATTTTACCTTCTCTGATATTTATTTTATCCTTCCCACTCCGTCCTTGATTCTGTTTGAAGACAGAATACGGCGGCCACTCTTATTTTCGGGTTAATCCCTGCCCCATTTCATTTCCCTATACCATCCTATATATATATATATATATATATATATATATATATATATATATATATATATATATAACGGACTTTTGTATGTAAACAAAGTTTATGTCATGGAGTGTTTTTGTAGGTTTCCTGTAAATTTGTGGTATTGTGGCATATGTAGTATTGAATGGTGAAGGATGACTTCTTGTGGTGAATGAGTTAAATGTAATGAACGGATGGGTCGTGAATCTGATTAGCTAGGTATAAGATAATCATGATGACCAGCCTCATCCTTGTTCCCCCTTTTTGGCCTCGTGCCGCAATTATTGTATTTTGCAATAATAAATCATCAAAAAGACACCAAGCCGAAACTACGTTGCCGTAGTCACTACAGACTGCCGTATCGAGTTGCGACATTTTCGGCAAAGAGGATTGATTTTCTTTTTTCACACAAATATGTCAACACTCAGACGTTTAGTAGAATTCTGCACTGAATCAGAAAATATTTCGTCGTACCTGGACCGTTTCGAAAGTCACCGGTTTTATAATGCAAAACAAGAGGAGGGTGAGTCTGTTTCAAATTTCTTTGTTCGGCTTAAACGTTTATCGTCAATATGTGAATCTGAAATATTTTTAGAAAGAGTATTACGAGACAAATTTGTGTGTGGCTTAAATAATGAAAGCGTTCAAAAAGTCTGTTATCTGTACACATATAACTTTGAAGTGCTTTTAAAGTGACTCAGGCCATGGAACATTAATTATAGGAATATGTAGGGCATGCTCAACATGACTATGGCGAGCGAGAGGTTTGCGGAATTTCAAGAGAGAAAAAAAAGTGTGTTTTGAATGTGGAAGAGAATGGTTTGAAAAACGTATACGGTGTCCAGCTTGTGGCAACATTTTTACATTATTCGGACGATTGTCCACATCTTTGTCGACATATTTATTACGTTTCGGTCGTTGTACGCTCCGGTCTTCTTCAGATCGTTGGAATGTTGAACTGAACCCTTTATTTCACTCACTGGGGTGGACTGCTTTAGTTCACGTACCATGTTTTTAACGGATGTCAGCTATCAGTTATCTACTGTTAACTCCTCTCTCCAAGTTCTACACTGCCTTAAACAGGTATTGAACTCACACTGTTTAGGCCCTGTCACTGGATTTAACCACTGTGCCATGTGTCCTCAAGGAAACGTTGTAATAAATATGGCGACAAAGATAAGGACAATAGTCCGAATAAGATAAATAGTGTACATAATACTTCATCTCAGAAATATAGACAGATATGACAACATTTGTTTTAATTGTCCAAACAAGTATTATTTTTCAAGTCAGTGCCAAAATAAACAATGGCTAAAGCGGTTTTACTACATGCAAGAACAAACCACACCAGATATATCATTATAGAGGGTTAGTTCGGACGCACCTGAACTTCATACCTGATAGTTTAGATAAATGGGATCAGTTCTTAAATGGAAATCGACACCAGGTGTTCATTTTCTCTGTTAAGCGTGGAACAATTCAAGAAACTGCCTAATGCACTGCTGTTTACAAAGGCTTCAATACAAAAATTGCGTACAGGGAGAATTATATGAGCTTTTTAAAGCAAGTTTGGGAACTTTGAAAGATGCAACGGCAAAGCTGCATAACAAACCTAACATTACCCCTCGTTTCATGAAAGCTCAGCCGGTAACGTTTACAGTCCGAGAAAATGTTGTGGTCAAACTGGATTGCATGCTTAACTATTGCTATTATCAAACCAGTTACATTTTCTGAATTGGCCTCTCCCATTATCCCAGCGTTAATGAAAAATGGTCCAGTTAAGATTTTTACGGATTTTAAAAAGACAGTAAACCCTGCCTTAGAGAAACAAATAGACTAGTCCAAATATAGACGACTTGAATTCCAAAATCTCGGATGAACATTGTTTTACGAGATTTGTTTTTAGTTCTGTATATTTACAGATTCATTTGGAGGATAAGTCACAAGAATTAACTACTATAAATATTCATAAGGGTCTCACTACTCTTGCTTCGACTGATCGGTCTCCTTAGGTTGGTTTCGTAAATGATGTTTTACGGATTTGTTATATATACAAGTAAATCTAGTGTCACTTATAAGAATTAATTCTATATTTACATTACTACCCATAGAAAACCAAAAATTAAATATAAATCAATTATTCAGCAATCTGATCTCCCCTACTTACTAAAGGTATATTCCTTTGTTCATATAACATGAGGCAAGCTCGTTTGATTATGTCGAGTAATGATTTTTGTTCCCATTATCAGAGAACAAATTAAATCAAATACGAGAGTAAAGGGAAATATATGAAGTTATACTAATATATATATATATATATATATATATATATATATATATATATATATATATGTGTGTGTGTGTGTGTGTGTGTGTGTGTGTGTGTGTGTGTTTTTGTAAAGGAGTTAATAAGCTTAAAGAAATGAAGAGAGTTACAGAACAAAATAGAAACAGAATTGAAAGACAATAAGGACAAAGAGGAGGAAAAATATCGAAAATTCACGTCGGATAAATTTTTCACATCACTTAACCTTTGACTTCGAGTGAAAAGCCAGCTTAAAATCATTCTCTTCTGACATCCAACCAATCTACTTATTAAAAATGGCTTTTCTTTTCGCAACTATTCTATTTCATATTTTAGCGTCTGTGACTGAAATCTGTCTTTAAGAATATCTTCTTTCACCGAATCATTTTATCTTTCATATTCTCTCTCTCTCTCTCACCAACCACTTCTCTTTTTTTTCTATTTTACGTTTCTATATTCTTTATTCTTGCTTCCTTTCTTTCCTTTTAAATGTCTTTCTTTCTTCATTGTCTTCTTAAATTCTTCGGTTTACGATGAACGATTCCACGCTCAATAAGGTTCCGAGCGTTTTATGACTCTTGGATTTCAAGTCCACTCCCGATTTCAAGTGGAACCCTTATATTCATCTGTTGCCAAAGTTGCTGGCCTGCTACTATTGCTCTAGGAAATCTCTGGAGCCTAGTATGAATTATCAATACAATACTCAGTTTTGATAAATAAAAATATCGCAGCTCAACTGGGGATGTTCGAGTCTCACTTAAGAACCTTTATAGAAATCAAAATCCTTTTGGGTGATGACTTGTGTTTCACTGTCTAACCTCATTCTCACACGAAAAACGTTCCCGGTATTACAGAGTCCTCTCCGAGCTTCTAAATTTAGGAACCTGGCAATCGGCGAGCTGAAAGGACGAATATCCAATTTTTTATCTCAGGTTGGTTTTGATGAGCACTTCAAGCATACACGGTCTTGAATAAGAATGGATTGGGCAGGCATTTTTTTCACTGAAAGACCAACTATAGACCTTTATAGAATTGAAAACGCCCACCTGATAAAAAAATTAAATAAAAAGAGAAACAAAGAAGAAAATATAAAGAATATTTTAAGACTGATTTCCTTGAAGGTTTTAAATTTTTTGGCATTTTTATATATGCGTCTATGCAAGAGTTATGAATTCACTATCACATCTTGGCACTACTTAAGTTAACTGGTCCGCTAATAAAAAAATAAGGACTTTTTTTCTATTTAATAACTGTTATAGATTAAGTCGGCATTTTATTTCTCATCTTATTTATCAATTTTAGAAAGTGGGGTTTTGTTCATAATATAAACACAGAGTAAAATTGATCCCTGACTTCTTAAAAAGTTATCTTTACTTTGATTTATTTAAAGATATGAAGTTCGAAAATTTATCTACGTCATTACTAACTGCGCACTTCTAGGAATTGTGGGAAACATGACATCATGGCATACACAAGATCACCGAAATAACAAATAAAATCTACAACAGTGGAGATATATCGGAAGACCTCAGCAGATCTATTTTCGTAGCTATGTCTAAGAAAACAGACGCAAACGTATGTGAACTCCATCGAACAATAAGCCTAATGAGCCACGTGACAAAACTCATCATGCGTATTCTAATGAACAGAGCGCGCAGCCCAATCAGCACAAAGATTGGACAAGAACAGTGCTGGTTCGTTAAAGACACTGGAACAAGGAACGCCATATTCCTGCTCAGAATGTTATCAGGAAGAGCGATATAGATGCAGAAGGACGTGTACCTATGTTTCATAGACAACGCAAAGGCCTTCAACAAAGTACGCCACAAGGATCTGATGGAACTGCTCAGCTAACTTGATATATTCGGGATATCAAAATAATCAAGAAGCTATGCTGGCAGAAAACAGCATGCATGCGATCAGTTTCAGTGAATACACAAAAATAGAAAGAGGCGTAAGGCAAGGAAGCATCTTCTCACACGACCGGTTCAACTTATACCGCGAGGCAATCCTGAGAGAATTGGAAACCTTACCGGAATTTAGCATTGGTTGCCACAATCTTGACAACATAAGAAACACAAAAGATACAGTACTGATAGCAGACACAGAAATGAAATTCCAAAATCTCCTACAGAAGGTAGCGATGGAGAATGAGAAGAAAGGACTAAACATAAACTACAAGAAAACAGAATGCATGGTCGTCAGTAAGAGGATGCGCATGAAATAAAGGGTGGGGACACTAGAATCAAGCAGACGCGGAAGTTGAAATACCCGGGAAGTATCTTGACAGAGGACGGTAAGTGCTACAATGAGATCTGTAGGCATATCAGGATGGCCAAGGACACATTCCAAAAGTTGGACAGAGTACTGCGAGACAGGAGGATATCTTTGGTAACAAAGTAAAGAATACTGAACTGTTACGTGACATCTGTCCTTCTTAACGGCAGCGAATGTTAGACGATTTCCTCAAAGAGAGTTGAGGCGAGAGAGATGTGGTTCTACAGAAGGATGCTAAGGATATTATGGATCGAGCGTGTGAGCAACGATGAGATCTTAGAGAGGTTTCAAACAAGGAGGACGCTTATACTTAACATCAGAAAGAGGCAGCTGGAGTTTCTGGGACATATAATGAGGAAGGAGGGCCTGGAGAATCTGATACTCACGGGTCGAATAGAGGATCAGAGAGAAAAAGGAAAACAACGCGTGACATATTTGTGGATGAGAGAACGTGGTCTGGAGGAGGAAACAGAGCGAAGGAATTGTTGAGATCTCCAAGGGATAGAGAGAGGTGGAGAGCCGTGATCGCCTACGTGCTGAAAGGACATGGTACATAAAAAGAAAGACTAGCAAAGAGGAAGCTTATACTTAACATTAGAAAGAGGCAGTTGAAGTCTCTGGGACACGTAATGAGGAAGGAGGGCCTAGAAATTCTGATACGCACGGGTCGAATAGAGGTAAAGTGAGACAAGGGAAAACAACGCGTGACATACCTGGCGGACTTAAGCAAGTCGATGACAGAACGTTGTCTGGAGGAGGAAGCAGAGGGAACGAACTTGCTGAGGGCTGCAAGGGATAGAGGGAGGTGGAGAGCCATGATCGCCTACGTCCTGAAAGGACATAGCACATAAAAAGAAAAGAATTAGATCGAACTGACAAAAATTGTCAATATATTGTGACTATAATTCCATTTTATATAATAATAATAATAATAATAATAATAATAATAATAATAATATTGCTACGGCATTGTAAAGCAGCTCATTGTATACATTAGTCAATATGTCGCGATTAAATCTCCCCCTCAACGAGAATTGTCGGGGATATAACCAACAGAAATTTTACAGAATAAAGGGATTAATGACCTCCAGAATTTCAGTAGAAAGTTTATACGGAAATCCAGGCAAATCGACAATTTGAAAAATTATACAGACAACACATGTCTTCAGATAGAAAAAATAAACACTTTTTTTGAAATGTATTGACGAACAAAGGAAATACAAAATAATTTTTTGCGTATTACGCGAATATGAATACAGGATGTCAACGATATCAGGTTTTCATTTTCAGTATTTTCAAACGCATTAAAAAGAAAGACATTTTAGAATATTTGTAGGATGTCAGTCTTCAAAAATTGAAAACTTTCACATAAATGTAACACTATGTATGCCTTAAGGACATGGGCAATAACTGTTCGCTAGAGCTTCGTATCTGTTTCTCTCAACAATAATTCGTCCTTTACATGTTCACTTATTTTTCAGGGAGAGGTTCTTTTATCAGTTTGCTTCAATTAGTTAAGCTTCTGTTTCATTGACCCTCTGAACTTTTTATTTTCCAAGCATTCTTTCCTCATTATATTGATTTTACACTATTTCTTCATTTTTCACATAAATATCTGTACTATATTCTTAACATTCGTCGGCGGGATTTTACCTTGGACGCTTTAATTTTTTAATTTTTAACGAGATTCTTCAGGATTTACTGTTATATAAAAGTGAATCGATTTTGGAAATTAGTCGAGCAATTTCACAATGATAATGTTATATATTCTTTCTGAATCTCCGGAATGAAGAAAAAAGATTCTGATTATATACTGAGGGAAGAGATGTCCATATGTCCTCAGATGGTATATGTAAGACCTCGAGATAGAAAACAGTGGAATGTTTTTTGGGGTTTTTTTTATGTCCAGACACTTATATTACCTGTTGTTTTGGGGGCTTTGGGGATGATATCAAAAGATGCAAATATATAAGTGAATAAAATTCATGACGGGCCTAAAATTTGAGAACTATAAAATAAAACCCCATTCATGAGAAGTTCTCACAGGTTGCGTTGATTTCCTTCCATACAGTGACCAAAATTACATTTTTTCCTTTCGGACTTCATGTCTCCTTATCTGTTTACATCTTCTAATAAGGAAGAAGAAATACAAAACAACTCATATTAGGTTTCTTTTTTTGTGGATCTATAGTCAGTTAAAAATGTCATGAAGCCAGTTCTGAGCTTAAGGTTTGATTGTTTGTTTTGTTTTACGGCATATCAACCTTAATGGTTCATTTAATGCCGACAACTTTTTTTTCCAGGTAATATTTTATTTTGTCAAACATCTATTTCTGGTAATATTTTTTTTCACAAAGATGTATAGCTGGCACATTATTTTTTTCAAAAACTTATAACTGTTCATATTATTTTTTCAAAAATATATAGCTGGTAATATTATTTTTTACAAAAACGTATAGCTGGTATTATTATTTTCTCAAAAACGTATAGCTGGTAATTTTTTTTTCTTTTTAAAAACGTATAGCTGTTAATATTTTTTTTCAAAAAAGTTCAGCTGGCAACATCATTTTTTCCAAAAATGTATTATCAGAGGCCTTGCTGTTGGACGCAGTTTATCATCTTACCCAGGACGCGGTTGTAGTTTATCGTCTTACCCAGGACGCGGATGTAGTTTATCATCTTACCCAGGACGCCTAACCTTATGTCACTGATTGTTACCCAGAAGGAAATGTGTATACAACAGAAATCCAAGGAAATAAAAATAATAACAGCAAAAGCAGCAGCAACAACAACAAAACAACACTAATAATAATAATAATAATAATATTAATAATAATAATAATAATTTTGAGTAAATAATATTATGGAGTCGGGTACATTAGTGGTGATCACCTGCAGTAAAATTATAAACTGAGCGTTGAGGCTAAAATTCTATTAAAGGATCCCTCAGATTCTCATATAAGATGAAGGGAGGGTGATATAAAAACAGCTGCTTTTATATACTGCCAGTCAGTGTATATTAACGAAGGCTACCGACGTTTGTCAAAATCATGTTGTGATTTGAACTCGCAAACACTAGGTAGAAAGGCAGCGTCCGCCTCACAAATCTCCCCTGTCTTTTGAACAGGAGTTAAGGTTTATCCCTTGTTTGCTGTTTAGGATTGAATTACTGGCTTTTTTTAAAGCTCACTTCAAATCTACACTCCTAACCTCTCCAAATGAGCTGTAAATTTCATTCATTAATTATTGATTTATTTCTCTTTCTTCTTTCCTAAAAGGATTAGATAGGCACATCTATCGTTCAGTTTACACTCTTCCCCGATCTTGTGAACCGGATTAGTGGTCTATCCAATCGGATTTCTGGTTCGTACTAAAGCCTACTTCTACACTATACTTTTGCCGTCTCCGACCGTACTCGAAAATGTTAATCACTAATTAATTCTTGACCTCTTCAAGTCTAGACTTAACTGTTATCTTTCCTGCAAAGCCTCAGGAACTACACTCAAACGATATCACACAATAACTCTCTAACTTGAGTGGCTCTTTGGCCTTGCATTGGTAAAGATTAGTAAAATATATCCTACAACAGACTTTTAGAAATTTACCTAGTCTGGTATATAATCACAGAGAAGGAGATCCTCTTCTGCCAATCTTTCATGTGAACAGAGACAGACCACCCCCACCTTTTAAACGGCATCAAAAACTGAAACCCGAGTACAATAGTCTAATAAAGTATTAAGCAAAAAATGAAACACTAATCGTAACTGGGATTATTTTAAGCAGTTGGGAGAGGATTATGATTTCGTAATATTGACTGTTGTATATTAGTGTTATGATCTTGATTTAGGGTTAGTAGAGACAAACGCCAAATAACACGTAACAATAAAAAGGGTTTTAATAGGTTGGTAAAAAAGGTACAGAAATCGCCTGAGTAGTCAATAACTAGCTCAGCTAAGAACTTCTCTGTCTATCTGTCTTGGTATTTATCGATCCACCCACGAGAACTGAATATGGCACAAGGCCGGTTTAATGTGGGTATCTCCGGGCCCGTAGGCTCGGCCAAAAATATAGCCTTTGAACCCGCCTAGACGGGTTCAGGCCCTGTCTACCTCCCTGGACGAAACCTTGCCCTTCGGCAAAGCTTCGTTCGGGTTCCTCTCTGCTAACGCAGAGAGTTCGACAGACGTCGCTTACAGTCAAAGACTGTATCACGACTCAGCTAGATTCGGAGGTCATACACTCTCTGTCTATCTGTCTTTTTCCATGTCAACTGACATGCCACTATTTAAATCTTTGTTCACAGACGCAGACAACTTCATCTTCAAGAGGGGTGGTCGGTTTCCGACACAACAATTTGGATATAAGAAAGTAACTTAAGGTGTTGTTTAGGAAAAAGCAAAAACCCGTTGATAAGAAGCACTGAAATTGGTTACTGTCTCACAACAGTCGAAATGTGAAATGAAACGTTAAACAAAACTCGAATAAAAAAAAGAATAATCCAGAAATTTGAAGAAATAAAGATTAAAAACGACGACATGATCAACAAAACCGTTGAATTAAGAAAATACACAGTATAGGACATAATAATAGAAAACCGATCGGCAAGATTATTATTTAAAAGCAAACTAAGACTTGTGGAAATGGCAGAAAAATGTGACAGAATTAATTCCCGACGAACTAACTATGCTTGAACGTCGTGGAAAAAAATAAATAAATAAATAATAATAACATCAACACCAACAACAATAATAGTAATGATGATGGTGATGATGATGATGAAAAAGTAAAAGTAAAACGTTGAACGAAACGAACTAAAATAATAATTAAAAAAAAAACATCAAAGATGTTATCTGGAAGGTAAAAAATCCATTTTGTCACGGAAGATTCCTGTCATAAAGAACAGTAACAAAAAATATATATTTAAATATGGACATTGTGTTTTAGAAAGAGAAAAAATGAAGTCTGTAAATTCTAGTGCATTTTTCTGGTCTTTGACATTTTTCAAGAGGAACTTAAAATAATTCTAATTATCACCGTTGCATTCTTTATTATCAATTTTCAGTATCGCTTTTCGACAAATATTTACAAACTAGATTTCGTTTTTATGTTCACTGTAATAAAACAAAAGATACGCACTTGACAATCTATTGATGGCAGACCCATCAAGAAAACTAAAAAGAAACTTCACATGATGACTCCCAATGGCCTGTTCATAAATCTAGAAACATGCGGTTCAGGTGCAATCTGGGCGTATCGGTTTTTGGGTTTTATCGATTTTCCGCGCTGTTTAGGGGTCCGTATTCATGAAACTTCTGGACAACACTTCTAATGGTAGACTCTAAGAGGGTGTCAAATTTGGTTGAAATGCGATCATTCCTTCTGTAAGCAGAATTTTTTCGATTATCGATTTTTTCGATTATCGATTTTTTCGATTATCGATTTTTTCGATTATCGACTTTTTCGGAACCTGATTTCCGAACTCAAAAATCGGGCTCCTTCATGTCCTTACGGCAGCCATTTGCAAACTTGTGTTGAAAACTGCATCGAAATCGGGTGATAAATAGGGCCTGGGCGAGGTAACAACGCCCACGACAGACAGACAGACAAACAACATGAGAAATATAGATAGTAGATAGATAGGACTAGCTATCTAATATGAGAAGCGAGAATGGATGGATGTCCGAAAAAGAGACAGCTCGTTTTCTATGTATGCCTGGCGTCAAAAACAAGGAGGACCAAAAAATACAACTGCATAATTTAGTAACAGAATTGGGAAAGTGTGACAACGAAATTAAAAGGCACAACAGAATAGCAAAGTTTGTCATATGGTGAACAAGTAAAGCAATAAAAAAAGATGCTTGCCTGTGGTGAAGTACATAATAACTTAAATATTTTTATTTTGTAAAAAATACAAAATTGTGGCACAAGGCCGAAGGGGAGATGGGTAAATGCTTGTCTTTGACTAGGTATCCTATTCCTAGTTAACCACAATCATGACCCATTCATTCATTACAATTACACATTCACCACCATCACTTTTCAATCTTTGAACTTATCCATCACTTTTCAATCTTGCACACACCAAGAAACCTCAAATGATGGGAATACCACATATTCAAAGGGTCCTACAAAAAACCCATGGGATTAAAAAACTTCGTAAGAGACTAAAATCATGGGGAGGGGTATATGATGGGTATACTCCGACCAGAAACAATGGGGAGGCAGAAACCTATATGATGGCGAAAAAGAAAAATGATGGGGGTACAAGTAACTCAAAATGATGGGGGAGGGCATGAACCCCTGACAAGAAACTAAATGATGGGGAGGGGACACCGACAAGAAATTCAAAAATCACAGATGGTATGAAACTAATTATGGGGGAGTGGGTATGGGAACCCGAGAAGAAACTCAAAATGATGGGAGGGGGGGTGAACCCCGACAAGAAACTCAAAATGATGGGAGGGGGATGAAACCCCGAGAAGAAACTCAAAATGATGGGAGGGGAAAAATCAAAATGAGAAGAAACCAAAAATGATGGGGAGATTGTAAACCCCGAGAAGAAACTCAAAATGATGGGGAGGGGGTAAACCCTGAAAGAAATCCCCCGACGAGATGGTATGAATCCTGAGAAGAAACTCAAAATAATGGGGAGGGGTATGAACACCGACAAGAAGCTCAAAATGATAGGGAGGGGGTATGAACCCCGACAAGAAACTCAAAATGATGGGGAGTGGGTATGAACCCCGACAAGAAACTCAAAATGATGGAGAAGAAACCCGAGAAAAACCCATGGGGGAGGGGGAAACTGAGAAGAAAACTCCAAAATGGGGACAAAAACTCAAAATGATGGGGAGTGGGTATGAACCCCGACAAGAAACTCAAAATCATGGGGAGATGGTATGAAAGTCGAGAAGAAACTCAAAATGATGGGGAAGGGGTATAAACCCCGAAAAGAAACTCAAAATGTCATAATAGCTTAAAAAGAGATGTTGTTCTACCGATGAATTTGAAGAATACCATGAACAGAGCATGTGAACAAGGGTGACATTCTAAAATAATTAATGCTTAAAAAATAAATTATACTAAGATATTTGCACAGTAATTGCGTTTTACATATTAAAATTTGTTGGTGTTAAATCTAGCGAGTAGGTTTGAGTATCAACTTTCGTTAAGATTTTATTTTCTCTAGGGCGAAACTTACAAATAGTACCCTTGAATTGGCATGTTAGATAACAACATGTTAAATCTATACCAGTGCAGCATAATTTTTCTGGGGCGAAACTTACAGATAGTACCCTTGAATTGTCATGTAAGATAACAACATGTTGAATCTATACCAGCGCAGGATAATTTATATCTAAATTATCCTAATAAATGCTTCATTTATTTCGATCATGTTCCTGGCAAAAAAAAAAAAAAAAAAAAAAAAGCTTATCTGGTTACACCATGTTTCCAAGAACATAATGAACTATCGCTATATTGTAGCCGACACAAAACATGGATTCTGTGGATCGAGTTTTGCTTTTTCTGTTACCACATTTCTCTTCAAATCTTAATCAGAAAATATAATTTTACTATTTGATACAGTAAGTCTATGATCTGATGGGAGGGTAACAATACGGCTATCGGTGCGCAAAGGAAACAATCCTTGTGCTGACTTCAGTTTCCCTCCTAGACTGCTGTGTCTGTTTCATACAGTTGTCGTTGATAAGGTAAGTAACCAGTTGTTCTACTCGCAATACTATAGATTACATAACTATAAAACTGTTAAATGTAGCCGTCTCTTCTACTCCAATAGCTTCATGTCTGACACCTCTCGCCTGTGGAACTCCCTCTCCTTTTCTGGATTCCCTGATAGCTATAATCTCCAACTATTCAAATGTAATGTCAATCGACGTCTCCAGATGCCTTGATCTATCCCCTATCCTTCTCTTCATCTTTTCCTCTATCACTCCTCTTTGCTCTCGCTACAACTCTCTGTAACCCCTTGCGTGCTAGTGGCTTTCCGCCTTCCTTGGAGTGAAACGCTTAAAAAAAAGGGTATGGAGTGCCTACTAGATTTGGCTAAACGTAAGTCTCGGAGAATAACATCTCTTAATTTAATGAGTAATTAATCCATTATCATTCCGAAAATTTATGGTTAGGCTCAAGGTAAGGTAACAGAGGTTGTCTACCGAGGGGCCATGAAAGCCGAATGCGCCTTTGTGCGTGTCGCCTGTTATGTGTTTGGAATCATCCAAAACTAAAACTTATAAAAACATACTTGCGGTCGTCCATTCCTCACGAGAGATTAAATTGTTAAACGTACTTTCAATCTCATCCAAGGTCAATTCATTTTGTGTCTTAGTAATTCGCCGCTGAAGATGAGACTGAAATTACATGGTGGTTAAAAGAAAAGACTATGGCGTCTTCCTTAATGAATTTACTAACAACATTAAGAAATTAATCCCAGAATTTGGAAGGATTAAAATAAAAATAAATAGGCATAATCCCAGATTATTCAAAAAATAATCTCTCACACACTATCTTTTACATATACAAATTTGAATGGGGATGAAAATTATTAAAAAGTCAATTTCTAGCATTATGTGTATAAAGATATTAAATGTATCTCATATAGTCACTGGTCAGATGCCAGGATATAGAGATTAGACAATTATTAATGTGCAGTTTGATCATAATCAACAACATGTTGTCATATAGACCAGTGCATAGAGAGAGAAATCGAGAGAGAGAGAAAGAGAGAGAGAGAGAGAGGCGGGGTAAAGCTAAATGTACTCACTTTTTAACTTCCAATAATATATTGATTGTTTTTTATTCTTTTCCAGATACATATATTTAATTTAATATTTCATTGACACCGTTAATTTTCTTTGCAATAATATTTCTTAAGTATAACCATCGATCCTGTTCGCTAGGCAATAAACACTGCATTGATTGTCATTTTAAAAACCAGTGAATTTTTACTGCACCAAAATATATGACCATGGTGAGAATGGAACGCTTGACACATGACCGGAATTCGCGATTGGGTGACGCATCCATCTATCTATCTATCTATCTATCTATCTATCTATCCCTAAGAAATATAGTTTTAAGATGTGCTATATTTATGGGATAAAGTGCTCAATATCAGAGATAGAGCGTGTGTAAATATAAAAGTGAACATTGAAGTTGACACTCAGAGGCGACATGCTGTTTCATGCTAGACGCA
The DNA here is from genome assembly GCA_903632075.3 of Acanthosepion pharaonis. Classification (NCBI taxonomy): domain Eukaryota; kingdom Metazoa; phylum Mollusca; class Cephalopoda; order Sepiida; family Sepiidae; genus Acanthosepion; species Acanthosepion pharaonis. The sequence goes on along the minus strand of CAHIKZ030001613.1, from coordinate 2,746,579 downwards.
ATGGTAAGATGGCCTGTGCGCACTCTGCTTTGTTTCTTGATGTCAGCTTGGGACATAAGGTCGATTGATGTAGGGAGCCCGAGAGCGTACACCCGGGCTAGGAACAAATATTTCCCGAGCCCTCGCAACCGTTAGTTACGCTGGTCTCGGTGCTAGTACCGATTTTACCCTCTAGTGGACGCGCGAAATTGTATTAAATGACGACAATTTACCTATCGCAACAAATACATATATATATATATATATATATATATATATATATATATATATATATATATATATATATGTGTGTGTGTGTGTGTGTGTGTGTGTGTGTGTGTGTTGTAATGTAGCCAGTCTTTGATACAGAAGCCTTCTCAGGCACATTTGTTTTTTGCTACATAGACAATCTTTAGTTTTCAGTGTAACTAAGATGAATGAAGCTGAGAGTTTCTGGGTAGGGTCGAATCCTCGGTCACGGTTGTGTTATTATGCTAGGACAACTATTGACATTTTCTGAACATTTATATCTACCTGATACCAGTAACCAGTATTGTGTCAAATCGTGGCATGGTATTTTAGCCATTGCTAAATTTGTCGCTCGGTGGAATCGTCTCTACCAGCCGATAGCATCATCTCCCTGTGAGATATGTTGCCGGGTTTCCTGGAAAAGTGAACATTCTAACCACACGGCCGCATTCACGCGCCTAATATATACGATCATGTACACATACACACACACACAACACAACATATATATTTAAAGATATATATATATATATATATATATATATATATATATATATATATATATATATATAAGGCTCAAACATTAATAGTCCATGGTTATTGGATCGTAAATTATAACCAGGGAATATTAGGGTTTCAACCTTTTATATTATAGTCTTACTCTATCGTTTTTACGTTCTACCTGGATTCTATCCTGTTGGAACTTTATATATATATATATATATATATATATATATATATATATATATATATATATATATATATATAATATTTCTTTAAAAATATGATTCCAAATCATGACATTATTTACCTCACCAGTTCCTTCCTATTTTCTATATATTTTCACACACACACACACACACACACACACACACACACACACATATATATATATATATATATATATATATATATATATATATATATACCATTGATATTATATATATATATATATATATATATATATATATATATATATATATATATTGTCTTCTTGAGAAAAATAGGTCTTCTCTAAAGAGTTCACAAAGACAGTAGAAAGCGAGTTCTTGTTGATATAATGAATAAACTACAAAGGAGAATATATTATCTACCTTTTGTCAAACTCTCTAGAGATGCAAAAAATACACAGACAAAAAGATAAGCGTAGAATCAAAATTACATTAACGAATGACGAACAAGTAAAATGGTGGCAAGATGGCTACCTCGATTGATGATTAATTTTTTTTAGCTCCAAGGTTGTCGCCTTCGCATGAAGATGAATTATGATTTCGCAAGCGCACTTCGTGCTTTAAAGAGAAATATGGTTTAATCTTATTTCTACAGTCTTATGTGAATTACCATATTTAGAGTCAAGACAATTTAAAGAATATTCGACAGGGAATTGTGCATATAATTTAGAAACATGGAAGGAAGTTAAACAACACAGCCTATGATAAAAAGCAAACAAAATAGGAGATAATAGGAATTAAAATATGAAAGACATTTAATAGACTATAGGACAATAATGGTGAACAGTGATGTGTTATTTGTAGGGATATAATACGCGTATATTGGTAGTAAAGTGTGTTTAGTAAATTCGTTTCATTTTAAGACATTTTTAGATTTATAAATTCTTTTTTAATAGATACAAATATTTATGTAAATGCTCTGTTTATAATAAACAGTATTAACAGCATTTACCGGCCTGAGTGTCCGAGAAATTGTCATAGAAAATATGCGTCCTCCGACAGGAATCGAACCTGTATCCTATACGGAACCGTCATATAGTCTGACGTGCTTTTACCGATTTCGCCACAGACGAGTGTTCGGTTATCAAGTTCGATTTTACTGTTTTTAAACTACAATGTTTACATGACTTTCTCACGTACATACATATATGCTCGATGCGTATCCAAATGTAAACAAAAAGTGTTTTAAAATGATTGTCGGACTTTGTCCATTTCATAAAATAGTATTATCTATAAAACGTTATATCATTGAACGGCGAAAGCGTGATAAGTCGTAAAAAAGCCAATCAATCAATCAAACCAATATATTAATATGCGTTACAGTTTCAGTGATGAGACTAGTCTGTAGTTCTTATAGAATATAACTGACATAATCCGACTCAAAAGCCTTGGCAACCCACAAGGACTAAACGAATTTCATTAATGAAATACTTTACGAAATTAGATTACAAAACTATCGGACTATTTACCTTCTCTACGGGAAATCTATGGTCAATCCTAGTTTTGAATCGCCCTTTCGGCTTCAGAATACGCCCATTACACTTCTGCAGAGCTGTAAGACACTTTACCAAATGAAGCCACCTGTTTGCCGTGGGTAGAGATCTAGTCTTAGACATGACTGCAAATATCGTAGTTTTGAACACTTATTTGGGAAGTGCATCAAATAGTTTAACCAATGCTCAGATTCTGTATTGAATACAACTATAATGATTTGTGTAACCCTCACCTGTCAAGTCGACTGGGTGTCCCACTTGTCACGCCCAAATGCTGGCCTGCAAGGTGTGTGGGGAGCACAGGTAGTGAATGTCTTCATGAAAATAATGAACAACCAAAAGAAAATATCTGTCTATATTTCTGAGATGAGGATTTATGTACACTATTTACATTATTCGGACTATCGTCCTCATCTTTGTCGCCATATTTACTACAAGGTTAAGGCCGGTGTACGCTCCGGCCTTCATCAGGTGGTTGGAATGTCGAACTGAATCCTTTATTTCGCTCACTGGGCTAGACTGTTCTAGTTCCACGTGCCATGTTTAATGGATGTCAGTTATCAGATATACCTTGTTAATTTCCCTCTGAAATTTCTCAACTGCCTTAGCCGGGTATTGAACTCAGACTCTTTGGGTCCTGTCACTGGATCTAACGCCTTAATCCATTGTATCTTGTGTCAGAGTGGAAGGTAAGAATAAATCAATTCCGTCAGTCAAATCAGCTTTAGATACAGATGTAAATTCAAAGACGAAATCCCATACACTGACTTTAAGGAGGTCATTGACAAATAATTTCAAAAGAATGTAAACAGTGCTGGAACCCTAACCTACAGAATAATTCTTCGCAATTCGGCGCAAACAAGGAGAATGAAAGTCAACTTCAGAAAATCTCGAAGGGAAGAATTCATACTGGACTGATAAAGCATTGGCCACAAGAGAATAAACCACTCGTACTTGCTAAACAACGAATATTAATCAGTATGTCAAGCATGTGAAACGTCATACACTCCTAAACATATATTAACCCAGTGTTCAGACCTTGCTCTCGCAAGACGAAAATGCTATAATTTAAACAACATTTACGAGATATTCGAGAATGCAAAAGTGGGTGACGTAATATAATTTTGTTAAAACAGTGGGCCTCTATCAAGAAGTATAAATTTAATGGCAATGTCTTTAAAATGAATTCCTCTACAAAATGTATAGCTGAGAAAAAGAGAGAAATGAAACAAGACTCTTGACTAAAATCTCTCTTTACAAAAATACGCCAATGAAACCTGATTTACAAACTTAAATATTACAAAGAATGCATATTCTTTTCAGACAAATCTATTGTAAAAATCTTGTCGGTATTAAATAACCCGTTGATCTTGATAGGCCGTAAAACAACAAAAAAAGCCAAACCTAGTTTTCAGCTTAAATAAAGTCATAACATCATCGCCTCATTTTCTGGCCAATGGTTGAGGTGCCATAGATGACTTGGCAACCATTTTCCTTCATCTCTCCCAGTATTGAGATTTTTTCAGGGTACCACTGACCTCATAACTATCTATTCTGGGCTATTGTTCCCCCACGCATCTTTTTCTCTTCGTGATTTTCCCCCATCCACCTGGGACCTCACAGATTTTTTTTTGGCAACCCCAACTGATCGAAAGAGATCATCTGGGTTTGCCAAAATAATTTTTAGCATAATATATATATATATATATATATATATATATATATATATATATATATATATATATATATATATATATATATATATATATATATATATATATGTGTGTATACATATATATATATATATATACATACATACATATATATATATATATATTTAAATAATTCATCGAGTCTGAAATATATATATATATATATATATATATATATATATATATATTTCTACGGCCCCAAAATTATTTGAAAGAAATTCAACAACTGACTTGATAATCTTTGTTGAATAGTGAGGTGTTTTTGGTTTTTTTTTTTGTTTTTTATCATCAGCTGACATTTAAAAATATTCAGAAATTTTGAAATAAATATGGAGGACAGGTGGTGCAATCCTTTATTGATATGTAAGTTTGATGTAAAGAGGGTGCTCCATACATGCGGCCTTATGCCACATCTAAACAATGCTTACAAATCAGTGTAATAGATATGGATATATTCAGTTGTATTTGGAAAACGATTTTGAAATAATTAATTCTTCAGATTTTTCAACAATTACTGTATTTATCTTTAGAATATGACCTGCAGAATCATAGATTAAACAAATACATCAAACCCTTTATTAAATCTAAAGTTTCAGGCAAATGGTATAGATTATGAAGTATCAACTGCATTAAGAAATATGTAACTGGAGGTTCTCGATTTAAACCAAAATTTAAACAGATTGAAATTAACAATAATATATTCATGAAATTGTTTTCGATATATTTAAAATATACCTAAGGTACATTTACTGATGCTTTGACATAGCATTCTTGCCTGGCTGTGCTGGTCCATTTTGGAAAAATGAGAAAATTACCAGTTAGTTATGTGCCACGCGTGATACACGTTTAGGTATCATGTATCTTTCTGACGAGGCAGATTTTTTTCCCGTAGTCGTTTGACATTTCTCTCTCCGGTAGACCAGTTGCTATCCAAGGCTATAGGACCCTGTCTGTCCTGCTATTTACCCATAGCTGGGGGGTGAAGAATAGGATTCATAACTTTCCCAAGGGTATTAGCACGTAAGTAAATGTAATTTTTTCGACTGGAATTCGAACTCGGATCTCCGATTCCACAATCTGAGGTACTACCCATTAATCCACCATGCCTCCATTTTCTGGAAATAACTGACTATGAAGGGTATAAAAAGCTGTCTCCGACTTTTTGTTAGTAACGCCATTTTTGTTTCACTCGGCAGAACAGACTAAGCTAAACACACGTGTAGTAAATAATAAATACATCACAAATGATGTCGTATTTTATGCTGCTATAGGTTTAAGCTGGTTTAGAAATAGCACCAAACACTGATTAAGTTATAGCGCAAACGATACGGACAGACATTAACAGTATCTTCCTAATGTAAAATCGACTAATAGCAATGCATAATTTTGTACGACACAAAATAACACCTGGAAGATATATATATATGCGTCAACAGCACACAATGTTATGTGTGCAAATATCTAAAAAGAACAAAACTCATGCGAATATATAATGCTAGTTCGCTTCAAGAAGGAATGGCGTCTGAATGAATGTAGCTTTAGGAAACTAATGGTAATGGCAATGGTAGCTGTTTCCTTATAAGGAAACATTTGACATTAATTAACAGATTAACCAGTACAACTGTTGGTTTCAATTTATATTTTTTCTCTTAGAACAATTTAGCAGGAAAATAAAATTCGCAGGTCCTGTAGCTATCGTTCTTTCCAGTATTGATATTTTTTCTTCACCTTTCATTCCAAGTATTGTAGAACGTCAAGATCTTCGACTTATATGCGCTATCCATTTTAGCTCTTGCTGCTGTTGAAAGTCCTCAACTGATGTTGCTTTTCTTATGTAGTGCAGTTCTTTGTAATTTTTCAGCACTGATTCACAATGTTCGTATTAATGTCCCCACGATTCTTCGAACAATCGAAATTTCGGATTCACTCGCACAGAGCCATTTTAACCTTTGATCTGAAAAAAAAAAGGTTGTTTCGACCTAACAGTTGAAATCTTTCTAAACTGGTTTGGCCTCATGCATGTCGTCTATATGAAAGTCGCTAAATGATTCTTGATCGACTCTTGGGAAAGAATACAGAAATAATTTGACGTTGAATGTTAATGAACGGCTAGACGTTGTTGCGTTTTTTATTTCCCAAGACTGGCTTTTACGTAAATCAAGAGAATCAAGTCTGTCCTGTTATCTGTAATTAGAGAGAAAAAATAGCATCCATACCTTTTCACAGTGCATTAATGTTATGTGAATGTAACAGGGCTGAAATAATTTTAACTTGGCGTTACCATTTCTGATGACACTATATGTAAATACATAATAATTATATGTAATTCTATGATGCTATACATGGTGCACGCTTTTGCGATCATGCTGATTTTGATTCATGATCGACTTGGGCTAAAAACATGCAGTATGCTGCCGTTACCTTCTGCTCTAGATTGGGTACCAACCAGGACTATAGGATCCAGTCTGTTCTGCTACTTAGGCCATAGATGGCGGGAGATGAGGCTTCATATCCTGCTCAAGGGTACTTTTGTGGTATACGATTTCGGCTTCCCGATTTTTGTTTTCGAGTCGTTACCCTTCGCAACACCCGCACATCCATCCGTTATTTCCATTTGATTACCCCTGTATGTACTGACCAGACTCAACCTCGCCGATCCGACAAGAACCGGTATTTCAATGTAATATCTTCGTAAGCATATTATATATTTAAAAAATCTTATAAAATATTTTAGGATGCACGGTGACGTAATGAATTTAGTCGAGGATTGAGGCATCACAGGACAGTGTTCGAATTCCAGTTGAGTTTATTACATTCCCTTACGTACTAATACCCTTATAAATAAAACTGTTTTCTTCCCAGTTATGTGTAAATATTGGAAAACTCGTAGGAAAAAAATACGAGGAAAAATGGGCCCTATAGCCCTCCTTGGAAACCAGTGTAAGAGAAGAAAAATCTTAATTGCAACTAACCTGGAGAGAAATATGTCAGGTTGTCTTGTCCAAGTAACACCGCTGCTGATAAGTGCAGTAGATGTGGTGTCCCTATCACTCCAGCGGTTATAGGATTCATGATCGCAAATAAAAAAAATCATCCAACATATAATCGGGATTATACAAATTACTGGCTACATAATACTTTCTATATTTATAGTTAAATCAACCAAACATACACCGGGTATAGCAGCAAAATTGATAATTGTCCATGCGAGAAAATGTTTAATATCTAAAAAAAAATAAAAAATAAAAAATACTAAACTAATTGAGTCGCTTTTTCCCTGTTTTCAGATAAGACGGTTAGTCATCTTGACACCATTTGTCATAAGAAACATTGAAAAACCATTTGAGTTATTAAGCTAGAAGTGGAACAAAATCGTTTTGTGTCTGCCACAGTATGTCTTTCCTTACTGAACAATGGTGAGAGGAAAAAGATCATTCAGGCCTTCAGTACTGGTACCAATATTTATAATCTGGCTTCCATCTTCAAAGTCCATCAAAGGAACGGTAAATAAGTTGGAAAAAGACGGAACCGAGGAGGTCACAACCGCCAGAGGGGTCATCGTTCAAACTTAGAGCTAAGAATATTCTTATTGTTCAAAGAAGAGTCAAATAGTTTTATAAAATCCTCGAAGAATTCCAGTAAGATATCTTTAATCATTTCTAAGATACAACGGTTCAAACGTTAATCTAACGATTGGACAATTTCGCTGTTACACGATTTAGACAATTTTGCTGTTACAGCCGGTATATATTTTTAATGAGAAACATAAATTCAGAAAAAAACTATAATTATTATTTTCCCAGTATCTATTTCTTTATGATATCGAAAGGCTGATGAATAATTTTTAGATATGGATCTTTCAGTTTCCCTCAGAGTAGATTCCAGTAATGCTCTATAATATTCAATTCAGGTGCCTGGCTTGTCCAATTTTGCAAATGATCTAATACCCTTTTTATCTAATTTATTGTCTACTTAGAGGATTAACTCTTCACATCATCCTATGCTATATATATACTTTCGAATTTATATTTCATTTAAAAGACCCTAACTTTAAAATGATTATTTTTTCACCTCTCTTCGAGTTGCTCCCATACATAAAATCGTAGTTGCATTTTACACACAAGATTTTGCAATCTCGTATTTTTTTCATTGATCCGTGAATTAGGAAGTCACTTATCGATTGTCTCCTACTTGAAATAAGTCCATTTCAACAATATTCTGAGAAAGTGACCTTTTTTTCTATTTTTTCCAATACACCTAAATGTCCTGCATTCTATTTGTTTAACATGAAATATCAATTTTCTATCTGAAATTAGGTCAAATACGTTATTTCATCGTAGACAACGTCAAGTTGCGTTTGGGTGACTCATGTTAAAAGTCGAAAGTAAATAACGCAAAAAGGATTGATATCTTGTAAACACAACCAACGAAAAGTCAAGTTTGTATACAGTGACCTAGTAAATTCTATTACTCACAGGACAAAGTTAAAAAAAAAAGATACTTAAAAAAACAAACAAACCGCAAAACAAAATAGATTTGTCTTGAGCCGTTGAATCACGTACATATAAAAAACGAAGTAAAAATGTTTGTTCACTGAGAGATGCTAAGCATTTTTCTCGCCATATTTATAAGCCTGTCATTCGTCCTTGTTTTGAATATTACCGCCACATCTGGTCTGATGCTCCGTATAGATGTTTATACCTGACATCATATCTGAGTTGTACAAGTGATGCTTTATATCTATTCGTTCCAAGCAAGGCGAGAATGTTACTAAGACGCAAGTGGCTACTGAGACTGAAAGTGAAAGAAAAAATATTTTCTAAAGAAGCGGAAACCCAATATTAGAAAGGGAATAAATTTCTACTCCTGTTCAGGAGGATTGTTCAGTTTGTTCTAATGATACTGGAAAAATGGGGAATCCATCTTTTCCCCGCTATGGGTTAAATAGCAAGGTAGAAAATTCTGAATTTCAGACTAAGGTGCGATTTTGGAGACTTCATTATACACTGTCCATCATTTCTTTCTAATTTCTTTCCGAAAAGTGTGACTAAGTATCTACATGCTGGGGTAGTTTAGTATTTCACTCCTAAAAGGAAATATTTGACAGTAATACAGGAGAGGGTCCAATTCATATATATATATATATATATATGTGTGTGTGTGTGTGTGTGTTGTGTGTGTGTGTGTGCGCGCGTGTTTGTGCGTGTGTGTATTTGTGTGTGTGTGTGTGTATTTGTGTATCTAGGCAGCAATCCTTCTTTCATGCACATTTCATTGAATACGAGAGACAAGGTGCTTTTATTTAGTTTCTTTGTACAATTTCTCATGCGATCTAATATCTTTTTCTTTTCAGATCATCAATTATATAAAAAAAACTGTCCGAATGTTCTTTATATCCGAGTGCTTTCGGCTATACATTTAGCCATTTTCAAGGATTAAATATTTTAACTTTTAAATAAGAAATAGTTTGTTCCATGTATGATTTATAAAATGTTATCATTTTTCAAAACACGGTCAAGATATTGCGTCCATGTTCATAGTTAAAATTATTAAGTGACAACACTAATACAATAGCATCATCTACTTGCACAAAAATAGCTAAAAATAATTGAAGCTTTATTAATAAGAACAAAAAAAACAACACTTAATGCCTTCAACATGTCGAGGTTTAAATTTTTCAAGCTATCTTTTCTCAGTGTTTTTCTTTGAAATAACATTTTTTTCTTTTCTAATTCTAAATATAAGTGTCCTTTTTGTTTCTATTTTCATCGTTGCTCACAGGTTCGGTCGATGGCGTTTTCGGCATCCATCTGATCAACCACATTTCTGCTGCGCAAATTTCTATTTTGTCTTTGAGGAGATTGTCTCGCTTTCACTGCCTTATAGGAGGACCGATACTAATTAACAATCCAATACACTCTTCTTTGTTTCTAACGAAATTCTTTTGTTAAGTAATTTTCAGTGGTCAAGAATTATTCGAAAAATGATAAAAGAATCATAATTAAATTAAACCGGAATTAAGAGGACTTAGAATAATTAACAATTACGTATAATGAGAACAACTGGATAAGCCTTATACTAGTGTATACACCTATTTACGTAGATATTTCTGCTTTTTTTGTTAAACACTGAGATAAATGGCTACCGGTGAAAACATTAAATTTTATTGAAGAAAACTTCAGACACCGGAATTACATTACTTTTCACTGGAAATACCATAACTTTTTTAGCTTGTGAAGAATAACAATATGCCAAACCCTATCAAAGGCCTCTGAGATATCATCATATATACATGCTATATATTATTGATAAAAACCAAATAAAAAACTGTAATGTTATTAATACTCACCTAGCATCCTCGTACCTTTTCTATAAATAATTTCATAGTAATTGTCCTGATGATCTTTCCTCTACGGTACCTAGATTTTATTAATTTAAGCGCATCACTATATGAGTGGCAATGTCTCGTCATTTTACAGTTGAAATTGCTAGATGCACCCGTCATCTCTATGCTAAAAGTTTATTCTATCGCACTTGTGAAACTCTCTTCAGGAGTCATGCAACCCAAAAAACTTTGATCCTCATAAATGTAAATGCAATATCAATCGTTATCTTTTGTCGTATATTGTTCACTCTTCTTAATAGAGATTTTTTCTTATCCTCATTTAAGCCATTCTTGTTTTCTTGTCCGCTCTTCTTAACAGCAGTTTTTTTCATATTCTTTAACACTCAGTAACCACCTTGTGTCTTAGTGGCTTTATTACCTTGCTTGGCGTGAAATCCCAAAAAGCATATACCATTAAAAAATATTAAAAATAGTTATCGTAATACAAATAATATAGGGAAAAATCCATTAATTACTTTGTTTACATTTTATTTATGAAAACAAATTTAATAATAACTTGTAAACCAAAAGAAGAGTATATTATTTAAACAGGATGACTGTAGGGAATTGATTTGCTGTACAGACGCCCATAACCAAAAAGTAAAGCACACTTGGCTAAAAAAGCTGTTGTATTGTAGTAGATATTTTTATCATCTTAGAAATGTGTCGGAAATAAATGTTCCCTTTATCTCACCTTAGTTTCGTCCACAGCAAATCCAATTTGATTAAAGTAGACCTAAGACCTTTCAAGTCAGTGGAACATATTGAAAAAGTGTCTAGGTCTCCTCAATGGGGGGACCCTAATCCCTGAACAGGTAAAACAACACCATTACATAAACCAAAAACTGATCATTCATTACGAGTATCGCGCATAAATAATAAAAATGTTCATCACCTCGACATTCACAAGATCCTCATTGCGAATTTGTCATTTTTGGGAGTATGTGAAACCTAATATTTCTAAAAAAAAAACTTTAGGTTTGTGTTAAAACAGAGCGTAGCTCACCAACGAAGATCTTTATCTATATAGAATTTATGGGATCTTTGATTGTTTTCTTTTTTACAAAAATGATCCCTTTATAAATGTCATGAAGTCATTTATGACCTGGAAAGAAATGGGTGTATAACACAAATAAAAGGAAATGCTATTATTAAAAACCGCAAACAAAAAAAGTGCCTCCTTATTGATATGGCAGTCCCTGCAGACTGCAATGTATCTTTGAAGATCTTCAAAAACCCGTCAAAATACAAGGACCTTGACATCGAAATCTCAAAAATGTGGCACATGTGAGCATCAAAATCCCTGTTGCAGTTATTGCCCTAGGATTGGCTAGAAAATATTCCAGTAGACGCATTTAAGGGATTCCTGGAAGCCCATGCCTTGAAGAAATACAAAAATATTGTTCTCACGAGTACAGTCCACACCTTACAAAGGGCTTCATTTATGTAGAATATGTGTTTGTGTGTGTGTGTGTTTTTTTAATTGGTCAGTGGAAAATGTCATGATGCCATTTCTGACCTTAGGTTTTTGGGCGGGTCCCGGAAAGAAATGTGTAGACATCAGAAATCGAACGAAATAATAATAATAATAATAATAATAATAATAATTATTATTATTATTATTATTATTATGGAGATAGGACCTGTTACAATTCTATTGGACTACACAATACACACTGACAGAATAATCAAAGCCAACCGCCAAGATATTGTTATTAAAGACCACAAACAAAACAAGTGCCTCCTTATTTATATGGCAGTCCCTGTTGACTGCAATGTATCTTTGAAAATATTCAAAAAGTTGTCAAAATACAAGGACCTTGAAATAGAAATCCTGAAAATGTGGCATATGGGAACATCAACAATCCCTGTTGTAGTTAGAGCCCTAGGACTGGTTAGAAAAAGATTGCAGTAAACTAATTGAAGGGATTCCTGGAAGTCCATGCCTCAAGGAGATACAAAAAATTGTTCTGAAAAGTACAGCCCACACTTTACGAAGGGCTTTATCTATGTAATTTTTTTTTATTCAGGGGAAAATGTCATGATGCCATTTCTAACCTTAGGTCCCTGGGCGGGACCCGGAAAGAAATGTGTAAACGCCAGAAATTAAAGGAAATAAGAAATAATAATAATGATAATAATAATAATAATAATAAATGTAGAGAAGAGCACACATTAAGAAAATAAAAATAAAAGAAGAAAAATGCCTTTAACAATGTTTAGCAATATGTTTAACAAAATTTCGACATTATATCAGTCTTTTTCAGCTTATGTCTAGAAGATGCATACAAGTATAAAAATATAAAAAGTATATAAAAATATATGTCTTTGTACAAAATTGTCTTGTCTTGAGAAAAAATCACTTGTATTGATAACGTTAATATGAAGCAGATTAAAATAGTAATATAATAATGAAAAATAATAATAATATGTGATAATAAAAATAAAATAATGCACTAATAATATTAATTTCATAATATATCTCTTAGCATCAAATTATGCATATTTCATGTATTTGAAGCATTATGACAGAGGCAATTTAAACAATCATTGTAAGTTTTTAGAAGGTTTTTCTTAACATCCGACTGATTCTTGTGAATGTGACACATATTCTTCGGTGTTTTGCGTCGTGATATTTGTCTAGAAAAGGAAGCGTCTAGACTTAAAAGCTGTGCAAAGTGCTGAAAATGGAGAAAACTTCGTTATAAAAAATTTCTGCTGTAATCATCATCATTATCATCATCATCATAATTCGAGCTCCCTATGTTTGGTCTAAACTCCATTGACAATCCCTTTCCACACTATTCGGTCCTATATTGATGTCCCCAGATCTCCAATGTTCAACCATTAGTCCCGAGCTGTGGTGTATGGGGAAGTCAATTTTCGTGAGAAGATACTGCCAGAAAGATGACATAGGTATATGGATGAGACGATTTCCTCGTCCGCTCCGTTGCAGTGGCCGGAAAACAGTAATCGCTTTTGTTTGAGCTTAAGACAGAGTGGTCTCAGGTCCCCGTACAATTTTTTAAGTTTCGCATGGGATCTCCAACTGATGTTCTGGATTATTCTAAGCAGATTCGTACATGTTACATCCAGTCGTCTTTCAAGACGAACACATAATATCCTACTTTCTGATCCATACAGTAGGAGTGGTTCATTCAATGTTGAAAGTTTTGGACTATTAAGGAGTGCGGAAGGTTCTGAGGCCAAATCTTGTGAAGTTTGTTATACGCATCTCATGTGAGATTCAATATATTTGAAGTCACCAACTCTTTTGATGGATCAGGTGAGGTTGCGATATTTTCTTTCTTTCGTTTCAATTAGGACCTACTTGCAATAGAATGCTGTAATACTGTGCGATATCCATCCTCTATTAATGCTGGACAATCTCCCCACGGACGAGGAGAACAATACTGAAAATTCCATGGACGGATTGAGTAAGTGTTATGGGGTTCACCCCTTTTTCATAAGTGGACTCTACCAGTGTTACTTGAACGGCTGCCGTTAAATACCCAGAGTTACAGTCAGTTAGGGTAGTCGGATAGAGAGAGGATATAGTGAGAGTCAGAGAATATACGAACGGAGGTAGTGTGAGGTAACCTCTTGTAGAAGTCAGTTACAAGCACGTAGACTCTGAGGAAGTCCTACTTCGAGACTGTATATATCCATCTGTATTTGCTACTAACCACGTTCCTGGACTTACTAACAGTATCACTCTTTGTATGATTGTGTAAATACATTTTATTTCTTATATTTAATTATTGCGTTTGTCATTCCTTGGAAACCGAATTCATTTCGGAATCCACAACAACTTGGCGACAAGGATTCGAACACACGCGGAAAACAACAAAAGAAAAATATTCCCTCTTAGTCCAACAACAACAACTTGGCGACGAAGATTCGAAGACAGGGGAAAACAAAAAATCAACAAAAGAAAAATATTTCCTCGTCGTCCAAAAAACAAATTGGCGACGAAGATTCGAACCCAAGCGGAAAAGAAAAAAATCAACAAATGAAAAATCTTCCCTCGTCGTCCAACAAGCAAATTGGCTTCGAGTGATTCGAACTCACACGAAAAAAAAAGAAATAGAAAAAATCCTTCCCTCGTCGTCCAGAACAAATTAGCTACAAACAATTTCGAGGAGTAAAAATACATAAAATTGAGTTATCATGGAAGATTTTAAAAATATGTTGGCAGAACTGATAAAACATCAAAATGAGCAACAATTACAAATGCAAAAATACCAAAATGATCAACAGTTACAGCTACAAGAAAAATGGCAAAAGCAAATATTACAAACGCAAAAGGAAAATCAAGATAGACAAACAGAGCTCCAGGAACTAATATTGAAAGTAGCGGGCAACAAGCAATTAGATATTGAAAAAGAAGCAACATTTTCGCAAGACGCAGTGTAGAATACCATAGAGATTTTCAAATATTCTGTAGATGAGGACAAAAATTTTGGAAATTACTTTAGAAGACATGAAGACATCTTTAACGTAGACTGTCAAAATTGGACAGAAGCAAAAAAGCTACGTCTGTTGCTTAGAAAATTAGGAACCTAAGAATATACAAAGTTCGTGGATTATAGCTTGCCAAAAAAGACGAACGAATTAAAATTTGACGAAGCAGTGACATGTCTTAAAGAACTATTCAGCCCCAAAACATCACTCTTCCGTAGGAGGTGGAAATGCCTTAACCTGGTAAAGGGTGATAATGAGGATTATTCCACGTTTGCCGCAATCGTAAACAAACATTGTGACGACTTCAAACTAGCGGAATTAACACCGGACAATTTTAAATGTTTCATCTTTGTTTAAGGGCTAGTTTCTACAAAAGATAGCGAAATGCGTAGAAGAATGCTTGCAAAATTACAAAATGAACCGGGTTTAACATTACAGCAATTATCGGAAGATGGCCAGATATGTTTAAGCATGAAGAAAGACACAAAGGCCATTGAAGAATCAGCTGTTTCTCATATACGTAAGTTAAACAAAGGTCTACGTTCTTCACCCTCCCCGGAAAAAAAACTAAAATTTTACGACAATGAAAAAAGATTCTCACCCTCCTCGGAAAGAAAATTTTATGATAAGAGAAAAAGTACAACATACAGGACAAATTATGACGAATATCGAAACAAATATAAGACCCCTTCATCAGCATGTTATCGATGTGGGGGATTACATTGGGACAAGGATTGCCGCTTTAGATATAAAAACTGTCTTGAATGTGGAAAAAAAGGGCACAAAGCATCCCAATTTTGAAATAGAAAAGATACTAATAGGATAAGAGTCACAAAGATGCATAACGATGACAACACCAATGTAAGGAAATATGTGGAACTGGAAATTTTAAATAAAAAGATTAAATTACAACTGGATTCGGGTTCCGACCTCACGATAATCAACTTACAGACATGGAAAAAAACTCAACAGACCTACCATGTTACACACTCAAAAAATTGCCAAGTCGGTTACAGGCAAACGAATAAAATTTGAGGGAGAAATAATCGTGAATGTTAAATTTCACGGCAAAACAAAAAAAAACTTAAGATATACGTCATGAAAGATACTGAAAATCTAGTAGGCATCGACTGGATGCAGAAATTCATCGTTTGGAACATACCTATCAACTCGTTTTGCAAAAAGTTAGAGGTTGAACCATCAGATACTATAAAATTGAAGGAGGAATTATAAAATCAATTTCCTGAGGTATATTCTAGTTGGTTGGGACGATGCAACAAATTTAAGGTCAAAATAGAATTAAAAGAAAACGTCCAACCAATTTTTAAAAAGAAGCGAAATGTACCGTTCGCTACTATAGAAAAAATAGACAAAGAATTGGAGAGACTATCAAAAACAGAGTTTAGTGAGTGGGCAGCGCCGGTGGTTTATGTAAAAAAGAAGTCAGGAGAAATTCGCGTATGCGCAGATTTTTCGACGGGACTCAACAAGGCAATAAAAGACCCCCATTACCCACTACCGAGCCCAGAGGAGATATTTACAAAGCTCAACGGCGGTAAGATATTTTCAAAAATAAATCTTTGTGAGGCTTATCTACAAATCCCAGTACAAGAAGAGAGTACGAAAATACTTTGTATTAATACGCACAAAGGGTTGTACAAATTCAACAGACTACCATTCGGAGTAAAAGTTGCACCTGCAATTTTTCAACAAACGATGGACACAATGGTCACGGGCCAGAATTTCGCGACCGCTTATCTGGATGATATTCTAATTAAGAGCGACAATGTTGAAGAGCACACATCACACATAAAAGAAGTTTTTAGAAGACTTCAGGACTTCGGCTTCAAAGTAAAAGGAGAAAAGTGTGATTTTTTTTTCCTAAATGAAATTCAATATTTAGGTCAGATAATAAATGAAAATGGCAGAAAAACGGACCCAGAGAGGGCATCGGCAATTAAAAATATGCCGGAACCAAAAAATACTAACTCCCGTCAAAAAGGGATCTAAGGAGGTGGGTGTTATGGGGTCCTCCCCTTTTCATATAAGTGGACTCTACCAGTGTACCTGGACTGCTGCCGTTAAATACCCAGAGTTACAGTCAGTGAGGGTAGTCGGATAGAGAGAGGATATAGTGAGAGTCAGAGAATATACGAACGGAGATAGTGTGAGGTAACCTCTTGTATTCAGTTACAAGCACGTAGATTCTAAGGAAGTCCTACTTCGAGTCTGTATATATCTATCTGTATTTGCCACTAACCACGTTCCTGGACTTACTAACAGTATTACTCTTTTATGATTGTGTAAATACATTTTATTTCTTATATTTAATTATTGCGTTTGTCATTCCTTGGAAACCGAATTCATCTCTGAATCCACAACACTAAGCAAGAAGGATGTCTTAAACCGAACAAGTGAGATAGGATTTAAACTCAGAACCGATAAAGACAGTTGAAATTCCTCGGACACATAATGAGAAAGGATGGCTTGGTAAACTTAACTCGCACGAGGTATATTAAAGGGAAAGGGAGATATGTGAACGCCAGCGAGTCAGGTACCCGACGAGTTTGTGTAAATGGGTGGCAAAACAAGAGGTGAGGTCCTTAAAACGTGTGAAAATTACTACGAGTCAGACAAGATAGGAAGTTGTTGAGAACCGTAATCATCTTTTCCCTGAATTAGATGAATGCGTACCATCACGAAATTTCAGCACACCGATTTTTTCCATGACAGTTTAGAAAAGAAAATCTGTAATACATAATATTTAAATGAGATGCAATGTCAATCGTTATCTCCTGTCTTCTTAATTCTTATTATTTTATTGTTCTCTCTCCTTAATAATGTTTTTTTCTTTATCTCATATTCTCTCTCGTTCAGTAACCCCTTTGTATGTTAGTGGCTTCATTGCTTTGCTTGGGAGAAATGGTTAAAAAGAACCCTACCATATGTTTAATCACATGTGTTTGATACTTCACTTTCATAGCCTGTAGTTTTCTCTAGGCTGGTGGTGCGTAAGAGAAGAGGTGATTGCTGTTATTTAAACTGCACATGCCTTATTCATAAACAGAAGATCAGATCTGCAGTTGGTGGAAGAATGATCAAGATCTTTGCAGTATTTCCGCCTACCAGAAGTTTTGCAATTTGTTCGTATATTTTCTGATTAAAAAGAGGAAACGGATATTATCTTGCCGGAAAATAGGTGCATTAATGTAAGAACGGGGATAGAGCAGCCACATCTGTTTTCATGCACCTGCTCTATATTTAGAGCTTCTTGATAAAATCCAAAGAATAATCTCCAATGTTATCTCGCATGTGACCTCTGACCTTCAATAATTTTCTTTCCGCCATAATTTTCTTTGATATGACTTTTCTATAAATATTTTTTATAATAAATGTTCTGATGAACTTACCTCCATGGTATCTAGACTTTATGACTTTCAACGCAGTACTAGATTGGCAGAAAGGTCTCATAAGTTTAGAGTTGAAATGTCTAGATGCAACGGTAATTTCTATTATAAGCTTTCCTTTATAGTACCTCTTCCTTGTGGAACACTCCTCCAGCTACTTGCTTTTTAGTCCACTTTGATTTTCAACAACTACAATGTATATCGTTAACTACTGTCTCCTTCATTTTTGTTCGTTTAATTCTTCTCTCTCCTTAATAGTGTTTTTTACTCATATTCTCTTGCGTCTCAGTGGCCTTGTCTTTCTTTGGGTGATTTTTTTAAATGTATAATTGGTTTGGTTTAGTTTGGTTTAGTTTACGGCATATCAACCTCAATAGGCTATTTAATACCGACAACATTTTTAGGATAGATTCGTATGAATAGAATATGTATTGTTTAGATTGGTTTGGTTTATTTTGTTTTACGGCATATCAATCTCAATGGGTTATTTAATGCCGACACAATTTTTAGGATAGATTCGTATGAATAGAGTATTATTCCTTGGTTTGGTTTGGTTTGGTTTGGTTTATTTTGTTTTACGGCATATCAACCTCAGTGGGTTATTTAATGCCGACATCATTTTTAGGATAGATTCGTATGAATAAAATATTATTCCTTGGTTTGGTTTGGTTTATTTTGTTTTACGGCATATCGACCTCAATGGGTTATTTAATACTGACAAAATTTTCATTGTAGGTAATATTTTTTCCAAAAATCTATTTCTGGTTGATTGTTTTGTTTTATAACATATCAACCTCAGTGGATCATTTAATGCCAACAAAACTTTGAAATAGATTCATTGCGATAGTTTGGTTTGGTTTGTTTTACAATCAATCTCAATGGGTTATTTAATGTCGACAAAATTTTTGTTACTGTTAATATTTTTTTCCTCCATAAATCTATTTTTGGTACTATTTTTTCTTCAAAAATGTATTGCTGGCAAAAAGTATTTATGCTATTAAAATCTATTTTTACACTATCATAGTCTTGAAAATTTTATGACGTACAGTCAAAAATATATGACAGTGGATGGTAGGGAAAATCGAATTTCAGAAAGAGTTTTAAAAGGTAAATCGATTCTTCACTTTTATAGACTGTTGTATTCATTCGTCTGTTGATGCATAAGTGAAGGAGAGTTTGGAGGTATTTAAACTGTATATACCTCACTCATTAAAAGCAAATCAGCTCTTTATTGGTTGGAAGAATTGTCAAGTTTACAGTATTTCCCTCTACCAGAAGTTTTGCAATTTGTTCGTACATTTTCTCATTTAAAAGATTTAATGGATATTATCTGACCGGAAAATAGGCGCTCTATATGTAACAGCAAAAGTATTTTTATAATGAACAGTCGAGCAAATATTACCGTCAAGGTGGTGGAAAAATCCAATTCAGTCAAGATTTTTAAAAAGTAAAAACTAAATAAGGGAAAGGAATGAAGAATCCTGTGAAAATGCTAACGAAGTTTTCTCTTCAGGCGCCTATTTCCATCTGCTATTATTTTCCTAATCAGTTTTATTGTCCTTTTTATCACAAAATATTGTAAGGATACAATATCCCATTGCCGCAAAGAAATACCCCGATGGAATATTACCAATATTGACTTCAACAAGCAGCGAACTTCGATTCTGCACAGTTAGTTTAGAAGTAATTTCTTTTGGTTTTGTCCAGTGATTACAGTGAAAATCTGAGATTAATCTGTGTCCATTCAGTTCTTCCATACATCAAATGAGCGGCTTGCTTTCATTGGTAGTTCCATTGTCGCTACTACAAAATGGGTATATTTGTTTGATGAGTCGAATGGTCACCATTGCTTTTAGAGCGGAGACATTCTTCCTGCGTCATACAATTGAAGACTATCTTTACTTTTTTTCTTTTTCTTACACTCACAAAAACATACATACATACATTTATATATATATATATATATATATATATATATATATATATATATATATATATATATATATATATATATATATATATATATGTGTGTGTGTGTGTGTGTGTGTTGTGTGTGTTTGTGCATATGTTTTTTATCGAGGAATGGGAAAAGAAATAAATGAAGAAAAAATGAGGGAGAATATTAAATAGAAAAAAAAGATAGGGAAGATGAAATAGGAACGAAGGAAATACCAATAAAAAACTAGTCAACCATCTTGGTTTTGTTGCTTTTAGTGAGGTTCGAAATCAGTAAAATACAGAATTTAAACCTATCGCGCTCTTTTTCATTTTAAGCTTACATTAATACGTGATAGGATACAATGAAAAGAACAATTGAGGTAGGAAGATTTTATTGTATCTGAAGTTACAAGATTCTTCCTACTTGAAAATCAACATTCAAAACTTTTTTTAACTGAGATGAAACACCGGCCATTGGCATTTAAAAAGTTGCACGTATATGTTAAACATGAATTCACCAGATTAATTCATAGAAAATAATACATTAATGTTAACTTCACAAAGCTAAATAAATACATCATACTAGACCACCCGTAAGGTGATGTAAGAACATTTTCAGTTTTATTTTAAATTACACATATTCAGTTCCATTTGCAGTAGTTAATGTAATAATAATTATTACTCACTTTATACAATATTACTTAAATTAAACACAATAAGAAATTAATAAAAAGGGTGACTTTTTTTAAAAACTGATATCATACAAATGGTATTCATACTACGCAATTTTAGTATTTACCATATTATAATTTTCAATGGTGAAGGCCATTAAAAAAAACAAGCAAACAGCAATCCTCTGTCTAGGGTGATTCGTATTTAATGAAAAAAATATAAAGTATGTATTACTCCTTTTTGTACACTTAGATTCATTTTTTACGTAATATTTTCAAAATAATAATTACATTTATTAATTCTACATACTTGTTTCCTCATCACATTTATTTCAAAATAATTAGCGGCTGCAAACCAGCGTGCATCTATATAACTATTTATTTATTAGATATGTGTTACAATTTTCCAGCCATATAAATTACGTTGTACAATGACACACGCATATATCCTCTTCACGTATTAAGTAGTTGCCAAATATCCGAGATATATTTTTTTTTAAAAACTTCGAATATAGTGATTTGTATAATTATATGTTGCGCTATGTATATTTAAGTTTATTTAATAATTTTGTTTTAATTTATTATAAAGTTTTATTATTTTTCACACACATATTAACCCCTTTCCTTTGTCTCCCCTTTCCATTTTTTATGTGCGCAAAGAAAACCTGACGAAATTTTAAGCTTGTAATGAATCTTTGTTCAAATCAATTTGGTCATTGCCCAGATGCGATTTTCAACCATTAATTTTAAAGCAGAGTAGTTCGAGAAGCAAAAGTATTAACCTAATAATTCCGTTCGAAACAATGAGAAGAGTCCCAAACTCCTATTTATTAGGTTGGTGCAAAAAATGATGTCGTTTTTTTGACGTTAAGTTGAACGTCAAAAAACGACATTATTTTTGCACCAACCTAACAATATCAGTCCTCATATTTAGCATTCGATTCTGGTCAATCTACTCACAAGTGAGACTTGAAGCAACAGAAACGTGCTCACGAATAATGCTGACAATACCACGGATTGAAGTTTTATAGAAAATGGAAACAAAAAAGACAGTTACACTTAACATCAAGAAGAGACAGTTGACATTTCGGGGGCATATAATGAGGAAAGAAGGCTTGGAAAAAGTGATACACAGAATAGATTATAGGCAAGAAGGACAGATGAAACAACACATAACATAACTAGGAAGATTCTGTAATTGGATGCTGTAACAACGTTTAGAAGAGAAAACAAAAAGACAAAATTTATGAAGCGTTACAAAAGAAAAGATAATTTGGAGAGCCATCATCGCCATGGAACACTGCACATAGAAAAGAAATTCGAAGTGTAGGCAATTATCGTTGCATTCACTACAGTATGTTTTACATTGGTCTACTTTCCTTCTCTTTTCTGTTGTCTTCATTAGTCTTATTTTTCCTTTTCTTCCTTGTTTTATTTTGAGAGGAGGAAGCTTTATTTTGCTTCTATCTTTTCATTTCTTTATCTTCTGATTCCGATATTGTTTCTTTATCTTTTTGTCATTTTCCTTTTTTAATTCTTTCTTTGTTTTTCATCTTTTTCTTGTCGCCCTTGTATCCTCTTTTTATTTTTTTTATTATTAGCTTTCGTTTTTATTTCTATTTTTGTCTTTTCCTGTTTTATTTTTCTTCGTTTTATTTCTTTTTTCACCTTTTACTCAACTTCATTTTTTTTTTCATTTTCTTAATTTAATCCTTTTTTTTGTCATCGTCTTAACCCATTTTTTTTTCTTTTTCCTTTAGTGTGCCGATCATTTATTTATTTTTTCTTTGTCATTCATATTATCTTTTGCCCTATTCATTTTCATTGCCTTCTTTAGCGTTTACTTATTCAGCATTTCGTTCTTCGCGTCAAAAAAAGATTAAGCAATCTTCCAGACGACACATTCGCAAAGCAATATCGTCTTCTTCTTTTTTAAGGTCATCTTTATATTATGTCATTTTACTCTTTACATTTTCTTTTCTTTGTTTCCTTTTGTTTTTACATTTCCTTTTCATTTTTCGTTTTGTTTCGTTTTTTTATACTATTTCTTTGTTTCCATTTTCAGTTTTGTATTTTTCACCTTTTTCCAATGTATTCGCTTCTTTAACTTTTTGCTTTTACCTACATTATCATTTACTTTATATATATATATGTTTTTTTTTCAACTGTCTTTATAATCTACGTTTAATTTTCTATTTTAAAAGCCTCTTTTTCCTTCTGTTTTAAATTGTTTTATCCATTATTTTAAACTTCTATTCTGTATTCTTCCTGGATCCTCAGCTTGCTTTTTTTTCATTTTTTGAAGTGCTTTCTAATATTGATATTTCCATCCTTTTATAACTATTTTCTTTTAAAATAAAATACTATTATCTCAACCTTGTTTCATATGGAGACCAGGTAATGTAACAATAAAAGTCGTCCGACGTTATCCGAGAAGCTGGTTACTATCACATTTTGTTTCCACAGCAAAATATTATTATAAAAGCGGAACAATAAACTCCTTCTGAAATTTGTAATACGAATGAGGTAAATCAATCTGAACCAGTGGCCGCTTGAGTAAACAGACGCAAAATTGTCCATAAAAATCTAAGCTAACAAGTAAGGGAATATATCTTTATACGCGTAGAAATTTACGGTAGGTTTGTTTCATTTTTGTGCAGAGAGTTTTAGAATAGATGCAGAAGGTTTAGTAAGTCTGTGTGTTTACGCTTCTCTTTGTCAGTTTCAGATCCTTTGTGTTTGAATTATGAAAAATAATTTCCCGAGCCTGAAATGCCAGTCATCGTTATTATTTATCTTGCGTTTACAGCGTTATCTATAATAACACGTTTACTTGTGTGAGTTATGACAAATGCTTTGTGTTTTTTTTTAAAATTGTTTTGTAATTTATTTATTTATTTATTTATTTATTTTTGCGTCAGGGAATTAGATTTAGTACAATTGAGACGAAGCTGGAGTGAAAGTATATCGATGTTTTCTGAAATAAATGCGTATCGAACTGTATGATTATAACATACACATGCATTCACTCACCCACATGCACACATATATAGATATATACATATATGTGTGTGTGTGTGAAATACAATTAATGAGATCCAAACAATTTACATCATGCAGATGATCATTTCGTCCATAGAAAAGTAGTTTTTCCCTTCACTTATCAATGCAAATACATATACTAAAATATATTTGTATTGATAAGTCCAAGGAAAAACTACTTTCCCATGGAGGAAATGATCATCTGCATGAGGTAAATTGTTTGGGTCTCATCAACTGTAATTCATTTATATGCTCTATAATAAAAAAATGTATATATTCAGCTCTCCTTTGTGGATCAGTTTTAATATTTTATATTAATAGCATCTACTTGGATTACTTACCCACGGATTTGTTTTACCTATATAGGTTATTCAATGACGATAAGATTTTAATTGCTGGTAATATTTTTTTTTTAATTGTATTGTTAGTAATATTTTTTTTTTTATTTAAAAAATTGTACTGCTGGTATTTTTTCCAAAATGTATAGCTGGCAAATTTTTTTCAAAAGAATATATTGCTGGTATTAAAACATACGTTTATACTTTCATAGCGTTTTGATCCTGATTGAAGGGTTAAGTATTTTCCCATAGCTGAGACCCTGACAGGTGCTGCCACCCTGGATCAGGTTAGAACTAGGAACAACAACAATTAAGAAGTGGTTCTTCGCTCCTCAAATCTTTCTGATCAAATGTCATCCTGTCAAATGTAGTATAACGTCTTACCGGCGATGCCCAGGGTCGATAAGGTTTTATGTGTGTGTATTGTACTGGGGAATGGCACGGAACTCTTAATCGGAAATCCGGGTTTCAATTCCAGTTTGATTTGTTATATTCACTTGCGCAAAAATACCTTTGGGGAAGGCATGAATCTATGTCCCTTCCTCCTGCTACGAGTTAATTAGCAATACTTTTGGTAATTAGTAATATTAAAACTAAATGAGTAATTGTTGAAACTTGACTAATGTATGGAATAATAATACAACACAAAATGTACTTAGAACAAAATGTATTGAAACAAGAAAGTGTACAACAATATTTACATATAGTCTTTTGTATATTCTTGGGAAGACCGTTCCTGGAGAATGTGTTGACTGAGTCGCAGTCGGGCAGAGTCTCTGGTTGAATCTCTTGATTCCTCCCTCTCTTCCCGGTACCAACCATATTTATATGGTCGGTACTCCACTATGCAAATTAGGTGGATCCTACCACAACAGTAATTAATAATACCACAGCGATGGTAAGCGAGAAACAAAATTAATATATATATATATATATATATATATATATATATATATATATGTGTGTGTGTGTGTGTGTGTGTGTGTGTGTGTGTGTGTGTGTGTGTGTGTGTGTGTGTGTGGATGGCAGTGCGAACTTGTGAACTTACAAACGTAAGAATTAGTCTGTTTACTTCATCTACTCGATAACAAGGCCAATAGTCTTATTTTTAAATGTAGACACACATACACATGGATATATATATATATATATATATATATATATATATATATATATATATATATATATATATATATATATATATATAAAAATATATATGCAAATAGATATGCATACATATATATATATATATATATATATATATATTTCGATATAGATATATGTGTCTGTGTGTGTGTCTGTGTGTGTGTGTGTGTGTGCGTTTGTGTGTGTGTGTGTGTGCATTTGCATACATAAATATACAGTATGTAGCAAAATACTTTCACAAACATTGACCCCGGGTTCCTCAAATCAAAACAAAGAAAAAAATACATATAAATTTACATCCGCAAATCCTTTGTTTCTGAGATAAGAAGTTTACGATAGATGGCGCTGTGCTGCAATGTAGACAAGTACATTTGTGGCTAGTTTGTCTTCAGCGTTTAATGTGTGTAGTAGTGAGTTAACTGAGAAGTGTTTCTTTTGACAATGGAAGGATACTCATATCGTAATCAGGCAGATATGATTTTTACATACAGCCGCGTGAATAGAAATAGATGCAAGGTCGCACTGCTATATCAGACTAAGATTCAAGACCGTAGCCAGCCGAGTCATTTAACATTTGCTGCTGTATATCGTCGTACTTCTGAAACAGATTAGGTGGCGCCACAAAATATGGATCAATGAAGAACGTTATCCCCTCATACACCTGACCACGAAGAACACATTCTATAGGATATCGGAGACGATCCAGGTATCAGCACACGTCAAGTGGCCTTAGCATGTCGTACATCGCATAGAACCGCATGGAAGAGACTTTAAGAGCAGTTCCTGTAACCGTATCATTTGCATCGTGAGCAGGGTTTTTCGTCTTCTGATCCCTCACCACAGGAGAACTTTTGCTGATGGTTTATTGCACAAACGGCCGATCCGTTGTTTGTCTCTTCAGTCTTGTCTAACTATAAGGCAACATCTGGAATGATGGAATAATAAAAATATCTAATCAAAAATTGTGGGCGGAATGGGGTCTCCATGGTATATTACAGGCTAAACACCTGCATTAATGTGTGGGCTTGCATTATAGGTCATTGTATGGTAGGTCCATATGTTCTCCCTGTACGTTTTACAGGAACTGCATAGAGACGAAGACGTAGGTGGTTCATGCGTGATGGGCACCATGACATTTTAGTCACATTCTTCGCGATGCACTGGCTAACATCGACCTTGAAATATTGATAAGTCAAAGAGGAACGGTTCCTCTGATCTGAATCGTTTGCATTTCTATCTGTGGGTCCACTAAAACCATTGGTTGAAGCAGAAACTTTAATAATGCAGAGACGGTTCATGAACCTGTCATGGTGGCCTGCAAAACCATTTGACACCGGGTGAGACTATTTAAGAGGGTCCGCCAGTCAATAATTCGACGTGTGCATGCGTGTGTAGAAGCAACCGGAGGAGACGTTCTACATTTGTTAAGATACAACGATGGACTTTTGGATATATATTTATATTAATATTAGACCCCGTTTTGCTTGTCAGGATCCCACCCTAAATTTTGTAAAATCATTTTTGATAAACTTCTCTAATGAAAGTATATATATATATATATATATATATATATATATATATATATATATATATGAAGAAATAATCATACATAGAATCAATCAGCAATATTAATTCTATTGATTCTATGTATGATTATTTTTTATATATAAAATATATGATGCCTAATATTATATGTTTTATATATATATATATATACACACACTCTACATATAGATGTAGATATATATATATATATATATATATATATATATATATATATATATATATATATATATACATACACACACACATATATATATATATATATATATAAGGAAATATACATAATATATTGTTTATAGATCTGTTATATTACATCAGGCACTATTTTATTAATTCATATGTATACTACATGTACACACACACACCCGCACACCCCCACACACACTCACACACACACACACACACACACACACATATATATATATATATATATATATGTATATATATGTATATATATTAATGCATGTTTCGTTAAATAATATAGACAAGTTTTGTCAATTTATTTTAAGTAAAGGAAGCGAAAATTGCGTCGCAGCTTAGGTTTCAACAGTTTTATGTATATAGCTTCAAGAATTTTTAGTTTTTGTTTATTGTTTTCATTTTTAAGTATAGTTGTGTTTTCAACAAGGATTTTCCGGAATTGTGTATGCAGCCAGGCAACCGTAGAGAAGACCTAGATAAACTTAGCGAGCCAGGTTTATCGCTGAGGCTTATATATATATATATATATATATATATATATATATATATAAAATCCATCATCATGCTTAGTTCATGAGCCGGTATTATCAGAAATGCACATTAACGTCAAGTTAAGTATTCTAATGCTTGATATTTCGTTACTTATATATATATATATATATATATATATATATATATATATATATATATATATATATAGAGAGAGAGAGAGAGAGAGAGATTAAAATATATACTTGAGGCAACAGTAGAAATATGTTTTTACCAAAGTTTACTATGAACGGATCATGTTGTGCATAATTAACTCTTACGGAAAATCGGAAACCAAAAAAGCACTCAGTTTCAATTACTAGGTCACGTAATCAGAAAAGAGTACTTGAAGAATTCGATGCTCATATTACATGCAGGAGGAAACAATGACGATGACCCTCAACCACTACATAATCTTGTTTAGAGGGAAGACAAAACAGGGACTGTGACGATGAGGAAGCGAACTAACATTACATAACGCAACAGTAGGACGATGTGGGGAGCTACGAATTTCCACAGCTTATTAATGAAACTAAAAAAGAAATAAAATATGTCAGGGATTGCAGATTACAGTGAGATGCAAGACAGAATATTTGTAATTTTCTATACCGCGTTTAATGGCACTTGAATGACATCATCTTTAAAGTAACCTCTATCAAAACTCCAGAACTAGGAACAGTTTCAAAAGCAACGCAAACAATGTCAGCTGTCAGGAAACGAAAAACCCCAAACGAAAGTCGAAATGTTTTGCCTGGAACAAAATGTCTCATACATTGGCCTTCTTAATCTTTCTATCAAAGTCTGCAAATTTCGGACATTACAGCGAATTAGCGTGAAGATAAAAAAAAAAAAAAAACACATTGGAAAAGAGATGCTACAGAAGCATTCTATGCATTTCTTATACTGATTGTTTCACAAATGAGACACCATAAACATAATTTCATTTTCAGACCACCACCATCAAAAAATGAAGTTGAAATGTTATAGCGACTTCATAAAAGCCAGCATTATTTCCATTGAGATTTATTACGTTTTTTACATAAATACATTCGTGTATTCTTTATAATTTATTTTAATACGTAATATTTACTAATAGTTTTGTTGAAACATTCAACAATATCTTCCCCTTAACTGTTTACGACCACCTTCCAACGAACCAATAAGCGTGCAAGGATAGAAACCATGACGTTTTAATTGAAAAAAATAAATTCGTTATGACACGCTTTCAGCTACACAGTTGCTGAACGCAACACCCTCAAATTGCCAGAAAGCGCCCGACAAAGGCGGTATTCATAAGGGGCAACATAATTAAAATATGATGGGTGTGGTACAACATTCAAACCGGTCACTTTAGTTGCAGGTTTGTTCCTGTTAGCGACGTGGGTCGAACATTGTCATGTTGAATAACCACATTATATCGTCGGCCATAACTTTTCAGCTAAAGTGGTTCTTTGGCACAATTCATTTGATCAACATACAGCTTAGCAGGACAAATGTTTGCGATACAAAATGGAAGCCTTCAGAAAAAACCTGATTAAATATTAAAAAAATTAAAGCAAAACGTACACTTTATTTAAGAAATTGATGTAATGGAATAACCAGCCACCCCCATGAATGATTACACTATAGGTAGTAAGTACCTACAAAGTCAACCGTCTACGAAAGACTGCGCGAAGAGTGAAAGTGGTATGACGCAAGCTCGTCCAACCTTCCAATTAGTGGAACTCACCACTAGATTGACCTCTGTGTATAAATGTACCATATTTCATATTGTACTGGTGTACAATAAAACTTTTATCTATTAAACGCTCAACTAGGCTGACATCTCACTCTCACTCTTTCACTGTCGAAACTGTTAAATTTAGCCGCACCTTTCGCTTGTGGATCTCCCTCTCCATTTCTTGTTTTCCTGATAACTATAGTATCCAACTATTCAAATATAACGTCAATCGACGTCTCCAGATGCCCTGATCTATCCCCTAACCATCTTTTCATCCTTTCCTTTATCACTCATCTTTGTTCTCGCTCCTACTCTGAAACTCTTTGCGCGCTAGTGGCTCCACGCCTTGCTTGGGGTTGAAAGCTTAAAAAATGATCCACCTGGTGTTAAGTATTTATTCCCATAGCACGGAATATAACAGAAATCCATAACTATTTATTGATATTCGTATTATCACAACGTTTCAGCCGTTGTGCCCTCCGGCCTTCATCAGGTATCTGCTTATCCAGTTAACCATCAGGGAATTTCGAACTGAATCTATTTCTTGCCTCGTTCCCACTGGTCCTAAGTTTTTACTCCTATGTCCAGAGATTGAACGCACAATTACTGTCACAAAAGTCCCGAATCTACGCTTTAATTCACTTGGCTATAGTCTGTTTGAACAGTTGTTTGAGTGGAAGCGTGTAGCTTTACGTAAGGGAGAGAGACTGTGTCAGTTTCTGATCCACATTCTCGACCATTCTTTTTCTGGTTTGGTTTGGTTTGTTTTAAGGCATATCAACCTCAATGGATTATTTAATGCCGACAAATTTTTTTTATGCTGGTAATGTTTATCTTCAAAAATCTATTTCTGGGAATATTTTTCTTTCAAGAAATCTGTAGCTGGTCATAATTTTTCCAAAGAATGTGTAGCTGTTTGTTTTGCTGATATTTTTTTTAAAGTATTCCTGATAATAATTTCTCCTTCACAAATTATTGCTGATAATAACTTTTTTGATTACAAAATTTTTCTTGTATTAAAAACTATTTTTACACAATTTTGGGTGTTAACTATTTACCTATATCTGGGACCCTAACAGGTGCTACTACCTTGGGTCAGTGTTGACTGGAGAACTACAGGAATTAAGATGTGGTTCCATGCTCCTCAAAACCTCCTGATCAGAAGACTTGCTGTTGGACGTAGTTTATCGTCTTACCCAGGACGCGGATGTAGTTTATCGTCTTACCCAGGACGCGGATGTAGTTTATCGTCTTACCCAGGACGCGGATGTAGTTTATCATCATACCCAGGACGGTTTCTTGTTTGTATGTGTCTGAGTTTTCATTCATGTTTTTTCCTGCGGACATTCTCCTTTACACTGTATGGAAGTGAAGATCTTTTTCGGTGAAGGTTTTCTTGATATATATATATATATATATATATATATATATATATATATATATATATATATATATATATATATATATATATATATATATGTATGTATGTATGGATGGATGGATGGATGCCTGGAAACCATTCTAAAAGTGAGATATTAGTGCACCTTACCAGATTATTTTATCGTCTCATTGATTTAACATTGTTCAACAGTATTTTTACAGGGTATGAATTTATCATCTACGTACCTCAGCCATACTTTTGACTATAGAGGTGACATTTCTAGCGTTATTTCCTTGAAGCATTCCATGTGTATATTCACTAAATCTTATAAGTTGAATGACTTGTTTTTTTTCTTTCCTCAGAGTTATCAACCCGTTTCTTTATTATTTAAGGCCTAAACAAATGTTGATTTTTCAGAAAAATATCTTTGTTACGAGTGACTATTGCATTAAGAAATCATTTTGTGGATAACATTTTTTCATATAAAAACCTACTATTTAAATATAACGAACCCGACAGAAATTCGAACACGGTACTCGTATTTCTCATTTCTATCCGCTGTCAATTACACCATCTACACATCCACCCAAAGCTATAAAGCTACTACTACGTTGAATCATGCAATAACGGAAGCCGAAATGCCAGATCAGGACCGATAATATGGCAGACTTATCTTTGGATGTTATCAAGGATCTCTTAATAAATAACAGAATGACCAGATCAGATGTGACAGCCATACACAATGTTTGGACGAACCTTAGACATATTTGTAAGATGGAATCTAACGAGAAATATTGTCTTGCACGGAACAGTGATGTTTCCTAGCTGCAGATCTAACAATTGATTAAATATTCTTTTCAGCAAAAAAACATCAGCCCGAGAAGGCACAATGGATCAATCTTGAGGAGGTTAGCATCAGCCATTCTGATGGTAGAAAAACTATTTCTCTTAGACGTTTAAAAGCGAGCAGTTTGGTTTCGTATGTGTTAGCATTAACAGGCCATTTCTTGCTCCAGTTAACAACAGATTGTAGGTCATTTATGAGATCAGCTACCAATTTTAGCCTTATCGAACCGATCAGACTTCCTATTAAGACATAAGGGAATAGTTGGGTCGTTAGCATAGATAACAATTCTCATACTAGCATCGAAATATATGCATGAAAATAAAAAAGAAAAAAATTAGATTTGTGGAAAACAGTCATTTGGAAAAAATCGAATATGCAGTTAAAATTTCACGTAATCGGACGCTATTTATGGGTCATATTAATAAACATTACAATAATGAACGATTATTATCAATGTACACATCCCTGAGAAGCGTTCTTTATTCGCCCGTGGGCAGTTGATTGATCCTGTGAACTAAAGCATAACAACATCACTGTTAGGATATGGGGCATAAACTAAATGAGGCGTAGAGAAAGACGTGTATTTAGGTAGACAGATGAATAGAGAAAGCTGAATGGATTGATGCAGAGAGATACGCACGTACTGAAATGCAGGAGTGTGTTGCATAAATATGAACGACAGCCATATATCGAGTGATTGATATAAAGGAATACTTAATTTTGATTTTTACGAAAGTTCACCCAATACAAGGTAGAGGGTTGTGAGTGAAGCAACACAAGAGCAACTTATGGTAGACGGTCACTGAATGAAGTTTTCGATAAGAACGTAAAGGAATAAGTAGGAAGTGAATATTCTGAGGATATTGAGGATAGATAAAGATTGATACTAGACTTGAAGTGTAGGACAAAAGAACAGTAAGATGGAATGTTCAAGAATTAAACGAAAATTTAAAAATAAAGCAAAATATGTTAAGAAGACGGGCATTTTGATGTGCTTTGTTGGGGAACAAACCTATCGCGCTAGGTCAGTTACGATTGAGTCGTGAATTCGGCCCTCACTGGGTGCTCCTTAATTTCTACCATGTGCCATATCTAAGTTTCGCTTAAATCTCGATAGACCAGAGCCAAAGACGATATAAGAGAAATTAAATTGTTACGCTCTATGAGAATTAAACGGAATGCACGAGTGTATCTCTCTCTCTCTCTCTTTCTGTATGCATAAACACACATTCGCGCACACACACACACACACATATATTCAGGGAGAGAGAGAGAGGAAGAGAGAACTGATGATGATAATTATCAATTTTACATTATTTACATTATTCGGACTATTGTCCTCATCTTTGTCGCCATATTTATTACAACATTTCAGCCGTTGTACGCTCTGGCCTTCTTCAGGTGGTTGGAATGTCGAATAATGGATGTCAGTTATCAGTTATCTCCTGTTAGTTTCCCTCTGAACGTTCTCCGCTGCCTTAACCGGGTATTAAACTCACAATCTTTGGGTCCTGTCACTGGATCTAACCAACGCCTTTATCCAGTCCAAATAATGTAAATAATGTACATAATACCACATCCCAGAAATATAGACAGATGATCAATTCTCAACGCGTGTGTGTCCAACAACTACCTCAGTTTAGTTGTTTATACTCGACGTAAGATCTGAGTTCTACCAGTGATCGCTTATATCTATTCGTCCCAAGCAAAGCAAGAATGTTACTAAGACGCAAGTGGCTACTGACATTGAAAATGAAAGAAAGATATTTCCGAAGGAAGCGGAAACCCTATATTAGAAAGGGAACAAAATTCTACTCCTGTTCAGTAGGAGTGTTCAGTTTGCTTTAATTATACTGGACAAAATGGGGAATCAATTTTCCCCAGGTATGGGTTAAATAGCAAGGTAGAATGGGAACCCTTGACTTAGATGTTAGAGAGTGCAGATGAAAAATTCTGCATTCAAAACTAAGGAGTGATTATTCAAATTTCATTAGACAGTGTCCCTCATTTCTTTCTTATCAGACATTCCGAAAAGTGTGACTAAGTATCCACAGGCTGGGGTTATTTATCATTTCACTCCTAAAAGGAAATGTTTGACAATAATACGGAAAAGGGTCATTCAAAGAAGAATTTGCAATGTAATTCGTCCTAATCGGGCATATCGGCTTGCCACAGCCTTAATGCGGCTTCTCTGTGCATTTCATATTAAGATTTTCGTGATAATTAAGGATTTTAAGTTCGAATACGGAGATCAGGAAAAAGTGGGTGTACACTAAAAAGAATATGTATTTTTATCTCTCAGCACGACATCACAGGCAAACACTCATACAAATATGTCTCTTTTTCTCTCTCAATCTCTCTCTCTCTCTACACGAAAACACACACAAACACTCAAACATATATGTATCTCTCTCTCTCCACGAAAATGAAGCAAACACTTATAAATATATGTTTCTCTCTACAGGAAAACACAGGCAAACATACATCTCTCTCTCTCTCTCTCTCTCTCTATATATATATATATATATATATATATATATATATATATATATATATATATTATTATATTAAATTGTAAGAGTGTTAGGTGTCAAAGTTGCTGATTCTTTTTCCGTATTTTATTTGTGAAAAGGCATTTTAGGCTGGCAAGCAGAGAATATCCCTCAAGAAGGAAGGCCTTAGAACAATGCGTTCATGAAATTTCGAAGTCGGCATGACTGAAATTAGACCACATATTTAATGGAGTATTTTCTCCACAAAACACACACACACACACACACACACACACACACACACACACACACACACACGTATATAATCTAAATTACTCGAACACTAATATTCCATGGTTATAATTTATTACATTGGAATCGTAATCACGATCCAATTCATCAAACCTACAAATTCAATATATACCTATATATATAACTATATATAACTATATATATATATATATATACATAAATATATATATATAACTATATATATATATATATATATATATATATATATATATATATATATATATAAGTCAACACTTAGAGTTAACAGTCTGTTTCATGCTAGATGTAATCGTCAGGCCTGATGATTGTATCTAACATTAAACACACTGTCGCCTCTAAGTGTTGACTTATATATATATATATATATATATATATATATATATATATATATATATATATATACCGCTTGTAACACCAAATTGCACAGATCTTACTGGAATACATTTAGCAATATTGGACTCTGTTTTGTCCAATAAGAAATTATAATTACTCTACAAGTTTAACAGAAGAATTGTTATGAAATTAGTCATCATTAATTAATCATAGCTAAGGATTGAAGGCTCATGAAGGATTGAAATATTGTTCATACATACATATATATATATATATATATATATATATATATATATATATATATATATATCGACTCTCCCGTCGAGATTCGACGTGTGAGGATCAAGCAGATCAGTTTCCAGGAAACCAACAACGGCATATGAGATTTGATTATGGTGTTGAAAGCCTCGTGCAGAACCATCCACACTTTTTGAGGGGACGAATACAGAGACCTGGTGCACCGAATGCCACAAGGTTCCCAAACGACCCTTCGCAGGTTTTGAATTCAGAGTTGTCCTTCTCCCTAGACCAGTTGCCATCCAAGGCTATAAAACCGAGTCTCTCCTGCTATTTTTACCCATAGCTCGAGGAAGAGGATATCTTTCCCAAGGGTATTAGCACGTAAGTGAATGTAATGGATTCGACTGAAATTCGAACTCGGCTCTGCGATCCCGGCTTGAAGCAATCGGATGTCTAGCCGTCTAGCCACACTGAGAAGTTGTAGTACAGCGAAGCAGTCTGTTCAGATGACTATATATATATATATATATATATATATATATATATATATATATATATATATATATATATATATATATATATATATATATATATATATATATATATATATATATATATATATATATATATATTCCAGGATCATTTTCTAACTTACAAGAACAATTTAATTTGCAAATTTTTCACTGCTCTTTGGACTGCCATATCTCACGTGCCAAACGTCTTATGAATTGAGTTGGATCTTTTCTACTTGATCTCTTTAGTTCCAAGTTGATATGATGACCCCTCTTGTTGTTGTAATCTCCTGATTTTTTCATTACTGCTGCATATTTTTACAACTTATTCACCTTCCTCTTGAATAGACTTTGAAGGTGGAAGCCAATGTATGAATGTTACTGAAGGCTTAAATGATATTTTTTCCTTTCACCACTGCTCAGCTGAGAAGTCAGTGTGTCTGACATAAAAAGATTTTAACCTGTTCTCTAGCTGAATATGTTTTTCAATGAATCTTATGATAAATGGTATCAAGACGGCTAAACGCGTTATCTGAAAATTTGGAAAAAGAATCCCCATTAGTTTAGTGCTTTTTAGATATTCAACATTTCGTGGGCTAGAGAATTATGTCGTTACACTGTTTGGACAGTTTTCATATTACACTCCGTATATATATATATATATATATATATATATATATATATTAAGAAATGGAAATGGACAAAGTCCGACAATTTATTTATTAAAGACATTTTTATGTTTAACGTTCTTTTTATAGATACAAGATTTAGTAAATGTTTGTTTATAATAAACAGTATTAAATAAAATTCAGGCCGATAAATTTAATACTGTTTATAATAAACAGTATTAAATAAAATTCAGGCCGATAAATATATATTTAATTTTTTGTTTCATCCTTTTGAAACTTTTTTATATATATATATTATTACATGGAACCTTAAAGTGGTCTGTTTTTTTATTCAAACATATTTGCTCTGAATTTACATTGAGCTCTCGGATATCATCCTCCTTGGGTCTACCAATACGGATTACCTAGTTTTGCATAAACTATATATATATATATATATATATATATATATATATATATATATATATCCGCAGTTCTAAATATTTGACTGCGTATATTAATACAATCACGTATATAAACGTCCAAACGTCTACATATAGAAACATCTATCTATCTATCTATCTATCTATCTATCTATCTATCTATCTATCTATCTATCTATCTATTTTTCCCTCAGTTTCATTGTCTAACTCATTTTCCAATCTCGCTGCTACTTCACTCTCTTTCTCCCACGTCAGTATTACAGGATGGATGGCCAGGAAGTGAATGTTTGTATATCAAAGACGCTTAATTCGTTACTACTAGACCGACATAAATCATGCAACATACTATACACAAGCGTCAATCAATTGACAAATAGATGATGGGGTTATAAAGTTTATTAATCTCACTGACGCACTAAATGGCCTTTGGTACAATGATATCGATTGAATTGAAAACATTATCAGGTCAGATAATCGGTGGGAAATAAATGGCTTTCCAAAACGCAATAAAACAAAGAAATCGAGAGACATTTTTGCCGAATTATAAATGAATTCTAATGAAGAAAGGAAATAAAAATGAAACGAAATAGAACACACACACTCTCTCTCCCTCCCTCACACACAGACAGACAGACAGACACACACACACACACACACACACACACACACACATATATATATATATATATATATATATATATATATATATATATATATATATAGGGAGAGATAGAGAGAGTATATAGATTGTGTAATTCCCGTTTGTAGGAGAGACTTTGTAAAACACAGATACAATAATAGTAACTCCTTCGAAAAATACTCGGTTAGGCGCCACTAATTCATATATATATATATATATATAATTTTTTTATAAAAAAATTTATAACATAAGTATGTTATAAAATCACTACAAAATAGCCATTTTGTTTCAACACACTCTGTGTCTTATCAAGTGATGGTGTTGAAAATAAAATAAATGGTTTTAAAAGTTTCAGATTAATTAACGATTCTACACTAGGGGAACATTGTTACAAAAGCTAGAATAACCAATCAAAAACGAAGTACAGAAAGATTCAAAAGCTTGACAACAAAATCCTGCTATTATAGCTATTTAGATCTTTAAATACGTGTAATATTAAAAAAATAATTTATACTAACTAATAATTATAAATTTATATGATAAAATTTAATATTAAAATTAAAAACTGGCAATTTTAAAAACCAAATTTAATCACTATTAAGTTTAAAAAACAAAATTATTGAGAAAAAAAAAAATATATATGTTTATTCAATTCATTTCTTCATTGAAATTACGTCTGACAAGACAAGACATACAATTCGTCCGGTCATCTGATAATACATGTATATATTTTTTTCTTTTCCGTTTTATTTTAAAGTTTGTGAATATGGTCTTAAACTCACACGTGACACAACAAAAACACAATCAGATTATAATACATAAGCATCCAGACATAATTAGATACATACACACACACACACACAAACATACACACACATATATATATATATATATATATATATATATATATATATATATATATATATATATGTATTCCTTTACCCATCACGAAATCTAAAATCTAATTATTTCAAGATGAGGACGACTGTGTTGAAGTGCCTAGATGTAACCTTAAGTTCTATCATAGTAGTTTCTTCTCCCGCGCTTCTCACTTTCATAGCTCTCTCACAGCTAACACTGATCTCCAAAAATGTAAATGTAATATCAATTGATATCATATGTCTACTTAATTCTTGTTTTTTAATTCTCTTTCCTGATTAATAAATTTTTCCTCTCATATTCTCTAACACTAACACCACTGGAGTCTTATGGGCTTCATTTCCTTTGCGAAAGGATTAAAAAAACAAATTCAAATGTGTTTCTTTACAAAAAAAGTATTAAAACAGTCATTATTATTAATCTAATTTCTTTAATGCTGAGGCTTTTATTTATTTATATTCTCAATTAATGTTTGCTTTGATCAATTTTTTGTAACAAATATAATCATTCTGGTCGAGTATCCGAATGAATAATTAGAAAAGTTACGAGATTCAGTGTAGGCTTCGCTGAATAATGAACGTTATCTGTCTATATCTCTGAGATGAGGTATTATGAATACTTGCATTATCTACATTATTCGGGCTGTTATCCTCATTTTCATCGTCATATTCACAATGTTTCGCTTGCTGTAAAAATTCGAAAACTAGAATCTACACATATTCTAAGCCACAGATTCGCCTGAGCCGACCAAGCATAGAAATGAATACTTTATGGGAACCAGTGATAATGAGTGCTAGAGAAAAGCAATGAATAACAACAAATAATTACAATATAAGCTCTGGCAAAAAATAAATAAATATATATATATATACAATAATAATAACAGAAAAATTGCATTATGAGCACTGGTAAAAATATATATATATATATATATATACAATAATAATAACAGAAAAACTTCATTATGAGCACTGGTAAATACATATATATATATATATATATATATATATATATATATATATATATACAATAATAATAATAATAGAAAAATTGCATTATGAGCACTGATAAAACAATATATATATACAATAATAATAATAGAAAAATTGCATTATGAGCACTGGTAAAATATATATATATACAATAATAATAACAAAAATTGCATTATGAGCACTGATAAAACAATATATATATATACAATAATAATAACAACAAAAATTGCAGTATGAGCCCTGGTCAAAATATATATATATATACAATAATAATGACAGAAAAATTGCATTATGAGCACTGGTAAAAATGATTGCTGAGATATTAGGTTTATAAGTCCCAAAATTAATGTTCACGTGCAAATCAAGAACACATGGCCCAGTGGGTAAAGACGTTGGTTAGGTACAGTGACTAGACCCAATGATTTGTGAGTTCAATACCCGGCCACAGCAAAGGTGTACCAAAAGAAACTTGTCGAGTTGAGTGAATGGCAAATAACTGAGACATCCGGAAGGGACATGTTACGTCAAAAGTGATTGTAGAAGGCGGCAGTGTACAACGCCCGAAACGTAGTGAATATGGCGATGATGATAACAGTTCGAATAGTGCAAATAATGAACATTATTACATATAATTTAATAATATTTTCATTATTTACACGCGGAATATATCCTCATCTTTGTTGTTTTTTTGCGTCGTTTTCTCTTTTGTGCCCTCTGAACTTCATCACGGGACAATAGCCTAGTGGGTTAAAATATTTGTCCGTGTATTTAGTAAGAAAGTGATTGTGAGTTCAATCTCTGGGCCATTCAGTGTGTACTTAGAATTAATGGAAATAACTGGACATTAGTAAATTAGAACAGGACGAGTTATCCCTAGAAATTCCTTAACCGGATTGACAAGCTTCTAAGGAAGTCCAAAACAATTGAAATAGAAAAACAACAAAAATGAAATGAGGACAACCGGTCGAATGTAAATAATGTAAATAATAATCCCCACCCCAGAGATTCAGACAAAAATTACTGCCATTCCTACTATTATTATTGTTTCCTTTGATTTCTGTATACACATATCTTTCCGGGTCCCAACCAGAGACCTAAGGTAAAAAATGGCATCATGGCATTTTCCACTGAGGATTTTTTTGTGACAAATTTATTATTATTTTTCCATGATTTCCTTTGATTTCTGGTCTGTACACATTTATTTCCGGGTGTCGTCCAGATACCTAAGGTTAGAAATTGTATCATGACATTTTCCACTGACCAATCAATAAAAAAACAACAAAAAGAAACACACACTCATATGTTACATAGATAAAGCCCTTCGTAAGGTGTGGGCTGTACTCGTGAGAACAATCTTTTGTATTTCTTTAAGGCATGAGCTTCCAGGAATTCCTCCAATTATCTACTGGAATCTTTTCCAACCAATCCGAGGGCTCCAACTACAACAGGGATTGTTGATGTTCCGATGTGCCACATTTCTGAGATTTCGATTTCACCTTATTTATTATTATTATTATTATTATTATTATTTCATTTGGTTTGTGTTCTATACATATTTCCTTACAAGTTCCAACGCGGTATCTAATGTCAGAAATGGATCCATGAATATTTTCTACTGATCATTTTTGTATAAAAAAATACATAGTTAAAAATCTTTGTAATGTGTAAACTGTACCTGAGAGTACAATTTTTTTTTTATTTCTTCAAGGCATGAACTACAGGGAACCCCTTCAATGCGGCTATCGGAAGATTTTCCAATCAATCCTAGTGCTCCAACTACAACTGGAATTACTGATTTCCTCATGTGTCTCTTTCTGAGATTTCCACTTCAAGATCCTTCTATATTGCTACTTTTTTGACGAACTTCAAAGATACATTAAAATCAGCAGGAACTGCCATATCAATAAGAAAGTACATTTTGTCCTTTTGGTTTTTGTCTACGATATCTTGGCGATTAGCTTTGGCCACTCTGTCTGTGTGTATTTTAATGTCCCATAGAATTGTTACAGATCCTTTTTTTCCAGAAACATTTCCAGCTCCATATTGTTTAAACATGCCATTTTCCATAGCCTGTAATCGGACTTCATCCCCATCTTTTCAAAGATGGGAATGAAGTCCGTTTAACATGTTTTAGCGTTAAATCACATAAGACACAAATATAGTCACGATTCACGTATAATATCATATATTTAATATGCTTGTATGATGACTCCATCGTTCAAATCTATAAATCCGCCATCGGTGCTTGTATGGAATATTGCTGTCAGATGGTGCCGCCGCTGTACGTCTTGAAGTCCTCGACAAAATCCAGAGACGAATATGCAATGTGATAGGTCCTGATGTGACATATAGTTTACAATCGCTTTCCTACAGAAGTGACATATTTTGCCTCTGTCTCATCTACAAGTATTTTCACGGCATCTGTTCCGACGAGCTACTTTCGCTATTTCTCAGACTGTATGAATGTAAGCGAACTCCCATGCTCGCATCTCGGCCCCACCCTTTTACTGTCAAAACGGTAAAATGTAATCGTCTCTTCTCAAACAGCTTCTCTCGCACTTCCCGTCTATGGAACTCCCTTCCCCTTACTTGCTTCCCCGATGACTCTGATCTTCAAATAATCAAGAGCTTTTTTCACGTCCTTTTCTGTATCCTTTCCTCAAACACGCCTCTTTACTTTTGTTCCCAATCCTCTGTAACCCCTTTCGTGCTAGTGGCATTCCCGCCTTGCTTGTGTGAATTGCTTTAAAAAAATACAGTATAGTTTTTGAGGACACCAGAAAGACCGGAATGAAACCAACAACATATTAGAAACAAATAAATCTATTGATACAGAACTCTGTACTCTGATGCAATTATGATTGGATTACATGTTTATTTGATGTAATTGTCCTCTGTTGCAAAGATGGCTTCAATGCGGGGCCGGAATATATGATATGCTAAATCACATAGCCTATTAAAATTGGAGGCATGATATTTTTGATCTGAAAAGTTCTGCTACTTCGATTCCTAGGTGACATCTCATTCAGTAACACTAACATAAATGGCTATACAGTCTCGTATTGGATGAGTGCTAAAAATTATTATTCCGATACAAATTACCGGCAATAAATAGATCACAAATTAAAAAAAGAACAAGATGCCATGTGTAAATTGTCTGCATATTATATTTTTAATTTCGTACATGCTGGTTTTTTTGGGTTTTTTTTATTTATTTTGTCAAACTGCACAGTATAGTAGGGTCAGTTGGGCACCATCTGTGGGAAAAAGAGCCCCGTGACTTAATTCTACAGACATTTGGAAACGTCATGATGCTTTCCTTAATTTTCTCACCAGAAGCTCCTGTACGAACATTTCAGAAAGTTTGGGTGCCAATGGAAAGAGAGTGTAGAGGATTTGGAAAGAGTTGGGCGCTATATCATGGTGTTTGGAGTGATTACTAGTGATGACAAAGTTATGCCTTTATTCATCTTTACACAAGGTCTCAGAAACAACACGGAGGCCTACATCTAGTTCCTTGAGGAGGTAGTGTTGCCCTGGATCCATATGGTGGCTGCTGGAAGACCCTATGACTAACAGCATTACTCTGCATCATGCCACACATGCAAGAGAACCCAGTCATGGCTGTCTGACAATTTCTATGACCACATCATACCTTATATCTGGCCAGTTAACTCCCCAGACTACACCCAGCTGGATTATGATTTTTGAGGCAGAGTTGAGCAAGAGACCAACAAAACTCCTTTTAACACCAAAGATAACCTGAAGGCAAGTATTATGGACGTATTCACCAACTTAAACAAAGAGAACCTTTGGAAGAATTGCAGAATATTCCGAAATCATCTTGAATTCGTGATTGAATGAATTTACTTTATAGTATTTCAAGATATTTCTGTGCAAATTTGGTAAATATATCTGTTAAAATGAGATGTCTGTGTTATTTTCATTTTTGCATAATTCAGACGACAGATTATCCATAGCACACTGTAATGTCAAATGATTTGCGCTGAATGTTAACTTCCATATTTCTCTTTTAATTGTATCGAGAGCATTAATATGGCAGCTCCCAAACCGCCACCGAAAATTAAACGGCACGGCTTACTTGGGGCAATTATAGCGAATCGAGGACAACCAACTTCTTTTGTGCTCAACGTCAGCAAAAGCCTGCAGTCTCCTGGCGGTAACGTTTTAATCGTGACCAAGGGACAGAATGAAGCTGAATAATTAGACGTCTTAAAGGCAACAGAGTTCGTTCAGCAGGTCCTGGAGCTCATTAATCACGAACCCAGTAAGTCCATAAGGGCCATCAGTGATTAAACAAAGGAGGCGGAGTTTACACATTCAGTGATCAAGCTCTTAGTTGTCGGGGTGTTCAAGCACGCCTCTCTTTCTTTCCAACATGGCTCATCGCCAGTATATGACCAAGCTCTACTTATTGTAATCGACTAGATGTCTCGGGTGTCTTCGAAAGGAGAACAGCCAGCGGCTCCATAATTAGAAGTCTGCTCGAGAGGACATAATACACCCTTGAATGATAACAATATACTTTAAGATTACAATTTTTTTTTTTTTGATATCTTAGAGAGCACCATCCATCATCATACATCGGGAACTGGCGCTACAGAATCATAAAGATATGCTCCAAATAACAAATCCAGATAGCTTGAAGATTGTTTCTGGGAGCGACATATAAAATCAGTTGCACGTGTAAATGGAAAAGAAAATGACATAGTCTAGATGATGATATTCCACACTACCTGGAACAAAAAGCAAGGAAGGAAACCCCAATCAGTACTGGTTTGTGAGATAACTGGATTTGAGATAGCTGAACTTATTCTGTATAATTATATCGGGAGAAATATAGTATTAATTTCAATCGTGAGTAGAACCGGTTGCTTGGTTAATAAATGCACATTATTTCCATACAAAGAAACGGATAATATTAAATTCACAATCGATCCAAATGCGGTGTCTGGAAACGTTTGTATGATTATTT
The DNA here is from genome assembly GCA_903632075.3 of Acanthosepion pharaonis. Classification (NCBI taxonomy): domain Eukaryota; kingdom Metazoa; phylum Mollusca; class Cephalopoda; order Sepiida; family Sepiidae; genus Acanthosepion; species Acanthosepion pharaonis. The sequence goes on along the minus strand of CAHIKZ030001613.1, from coordinate 2,702,358 downwards.
TTATCTTTTTTCGTAAATTTGTCTGCTTTTTAATAAAATTATTTATTTATTTTTACTTTCATATTATATATGTTGCTTCATTTTATTGTAATTTTTCCTCAGTCACACGCCATCATCTATCTATCTATCTATTTGACCGTCTGTCTGTCTATCTGCCTGTCTATCTATCTATCTATCTATCTATCTATCTATCTATCTATCTATCTATCTATTTGACCGTCTGTCTGTCTATCTGCCTGTCTGTCTGTCTATCTATCTATCTATCTATCTATCTATATATATATATATATATATATATATATATATATATATATATATATATACTGACCGTCTGTCTGTCTATCTGCCTGTCTGTCTGTCTATCTATCTATCTATCTATCTATTTGACCGTCTGTCTGTCTATCTGCCTGTCTGTCTATCTATCTATCTATCTATCTATCTATCTATTTGACCGTCTGTCTGTCTATCTGCCTGTCTATCTATCTATCTATCTATCTATCTATCTATCTATCTATCTATCTATCTATTTGACCGTCTGTCTGTCTATCTGCCTGTCTGTCTATCTATCTACCTATCTATCTATCTATCTATATGACCGTCTGTCTCTCTATCTGCCTGTCTGTCTGCCTATCTATCTATCTATCTATCTCTCTATCTATCTATCTATATATCTATCTATCTATCTATCTATCTATCTATCTATTTGACCGTCTGTCTGTCTATCTGCCTATCTATCTATCTATCTATCTATCTATCTATCTATCTATCTATCTATCTATCTATCTAAATCTCATGCAGTCTCTCTCGTTTTCTTTGCACACATATTTGCTAGTTCCACTGTTGCTTCTGTGGAATCTAAGTGGAAAGCTGAATATCAACGAGTTATTAATTCATTGAGGAATAATTTTGATCTTGTAACCTCCAGACTGGATAAAGGTGTTGTTATTTTAGATCGGGCAGATTATGTAACTAAGATGTCTTCGACTTTGGAAGACACCACTAAATTTATAAAGCTAGTATCTGCCGATACGTGGATGCAACTGCCTCAAGTGAAATAAAATTTCAGAAATTAATCTTGAGGTGGGTAAATAGCGGGGTTCTTTCACAAGAGATTTCTAATATATATATATATATATATATATATATATATATATATATATATTTTACATTTGTTATATTTATAGAAGAATATACTCAATATCGGAGATATCGGGCTCATATGAATGATGTACAGAGTAATCAACATTAAGGCAATAAAACTGCAATTTTGTCATTTCCTTCGATTCGCAATCATCATCATATATATATATATATATATATATATATATATATATATATATATATATATATATAACTTTTTCCAATAAAAACATTCAAGTTATGTTTTTTCTTTGCCTGATAAACACATTTAAGCCTGAAAATTACTGTCCCTATGTAGTTCACACACACTGATATATATATATATATATATATATATATATATATATATATTGAAAAATAGGAATATCAACCACATACGCTACCATGGTTTCAGCCATAGTGGTTTTTTCAGATGGTAGGCCCCAAATGGCATGGTAGCGTAAGTGGTTGATCTTCCAATTTTTTAACATTTAAAAGTTCTGCACGTTCAGTTTTTTTAATCTCACATTTAGCACTTTTTAATGCAACTGTTTCCTTGTCAAAATTAACTGACCAACAATTGTTTAATCATTGCCACGTTCGAATTCCAGTTGATTTGTTAGATTCACATGCGCACAAATAGCCTTGGGCAAAGGCATGATTCCATTTCTTCTAAGCTATGAATTGAATAGCAGGGCAGACTGGGTTCTTTAGCCGTGGTTGGCAACCAGTCTACGACAGAAAGAAATGAAAAACTACTACGGAAGAAAAAATCTGCCTCGTCAGTCATGTATCAAAAGATGCATGGTTGTCCAATCGCGTATAACGTATGACACTTAACTGATACGTGATAAATAGCAACCCGCCTTAATTGAAAAGTCGAATGAACGAAAAATTGCCACTCCGACAAGAATAGAATTTGCTTTCTTTTATTCCCATTAGGAAAACACGTTTTTCAGCAAAATTGTGTTTCTACCATTTCAGCTAAGGAGTCAGCGTATAAAGGAAAGGTTTGAATAAACCTATTAATGACGTCATGTTTCTCGTTGTGACTTCTGCTATGCTAAATGCAAAAAGTAAACAACAGTAATATTTTGTAAGGATTTTATATTCGATATTATTTCTATGAACATTATTTTTAGTGGATACATCTGTTTGAGTTTGATGTTCCTGTTATTTTTAATTTTATTAAACAGTGATATATATATATATATATATATATATATATATATATATATA